>JAKJMR010000874.1:36310-50397 GCA_024449315.1 Daboia siamensis
GATAGATAGATAGATAGATAGATAGATAGATAGATAGATAGATAGATGATAGACAGATAGACAAACAGACAGACAGACAGACAGCCAATGTTATTTTTGACAATTCTTAACCAGGAGAGTTTCATTTCCCCCCATCTCTTAGGCTCTTTTCATTATTTATCTCCATAATTATAATTTCTTTGAAATATTTCTTTATTGCTATCTGTTTAATTGAGTCCCAGATATTTCAATGAATACTTTCTTATTTGTCACAGACTGTTATCTGACACTGATTAATATCACCTCTCTGAGTTACAGTGTGATGTGAAAACTGAATTGGGAGCCTTCATTTGCTCACTTTTTGATAATACAAAATTGCAGTTCATGTAGAAGTCTTCATGTATATACAAAAATGAAAGAAAATTTCACTGTGTTTGCAGATACCTAGTTAAAAATTCCCTGTGCTCAGTCATTCTGATCATCTCATGCAATATGCTCTACATGGGGTTACCCTTGAAGAGCATTCAGAAGCTTCAACTGGTACAGAGTGTGGCAGCACAAGCAGTCTTTGGCTTTCCTAGAGTGGCCCATGTTAGACTGCTCTTCTGCATGCTGCACTGCATTGCTTGCTTTCATATTGAAGTTAAGCTGTTGATAATTATCTTTTAAATCCTGCATGACATGGGTCCAGGTTACTTGAGGAACCATCTTTTTTTTTTTTTTTAACTTCCGGAGAAGATGGCCGCGGCCTGCAGCTGAGCTAGAGAATGCAGGAGGATGAGTTGGCTTGCTGAATCCTGAGGAGGCTGTTGCTTGCTGTATGGCCTTGGCTGGGCACCGGGAGTTCCCAGGGCCGTGACAACTTGCTGAGGCCGTGGGAGATGGCAGTGTGGCAGTCCGGATGGGCCGGGCCTGACCTGCGGCAGCTGCAACTTCTTTGAGGCCACCGGAGATGAGTCGGGCGGCAGGGCGCCTGGGGCCTGCAGCAACCGCGGCGACTCCTTTCGAGGCCGTTTAGGGTGACGATTGGGCGGCAAGGCGCCTGGGATCTATGGCAATCGGGATGCTCCGGAGAGGCTTTTTGGGCCTACGACAACTGCAGGAACACTTCTTGAAGCCCGTTCAGGGCGATGATCTGGTCGGCCAGGCACCCAGGGCCTGTGGCGGCTGTGATGATTTTCTCGAGGTCATTGGTGATCCGGGTGGAGGGGCGCTTGGCCTGGGATGGCCGAGTGCCCAACTGACGATCAGTTGGTGGACTTTCCCCTTTGGTGGAAGTTCCGTGGGGGTGGAGACATGCTGACCGAGGGGCCACGAGCTTTTCCTCCCCTGTGAAGGCCCTTTTGGGGCCACTTTTTGGAGGATGGAGGCTGCCGATGATGCCGCCCAAAGAAGATTGTGGTGAGACCACCCGATTTCCCTGGATGATATATATATTCTGAGGCTTGCTACAGCCCTTTGGTCGTGAGTTTAACTGGAGATGGGGATGCATGACTGGTTTGAATTTCATTGCTGCCATTTTCCATCTGTGGTGGCTTTGGAGGTGTTGTCGGTGGGGCCTGGCGATGTTGGGTGGCAGGGGGGCCCGGCTGTTGTTGGCCGGACCTGGAACCTGAAGCTAAAGACTTGATTACATTCATTCATCAGTGGAACTATGGATGCCTCCACCGACAAATGGACTTTTACTACCTCCCAGTCATTGGACTTTTTTCCCTCTCTGTGACCTGCCTGGAGCTGGATAGTGGCATTCCCTGATGCCGGAAGATCTTCTTGTCACTGTGAGAGGGTGACTTCGCTCAGGAGTCGCTGACCAGCTCTCTAATTTTATCATCAATTGCCAATGTATTGATTCCTGCCGATTCATCTCCTCCTGCTTTTAGCTTATTTTATCTTTTTATCTTATTGATGATTTATTCCGTGGGCACATTGCTTGCCCTGAGAGTTTCCCCCCTCTCCCAGGTGTGGCCCTCTGCTTTGTGACACCGGTTCCTTAATGATGGATCCTGGGATCCCGAGAGGTGGCATGGCACAAAAAGGAGGCTTAGGGATTTTTTATGTAATCTTTTTAATGGGTTAGGGAGGGGGGAGGGATGTAAGTTCCAGCAGAAAGATGGGGGGATTTTGCTGGATCTTTCTCAATCCAGTTTGGTAAATGGTCACGGCGGTGGGGGGAGGGTCTTGGGGCCCGAGGGGATGGGGTGGGGACAGTGATACCCATGGTGATTGGGAATGGTGGCAGATGGATGAACAGAGGGCCATATTGAAACTTGGGATCGCACCCCCGCTATCTTCGAGCGGTGGTGCGCTCTGACCCTCTGGCTTCATCCTGCTTTTCCGGGGGTGGGGGAGGACAGGTGCCTGAGCTCAGGCTAGTTTATTTGAATGCCAGGTCTGTGGTGAATAAAGCTCCCCTCATTCGGGATTTGATTGAGGAAGAAGACGCAGACCTGGCATGCATTACTGAAACCTGGTTGGGCCCGGAGGGAGGGGTCTCTTTGATTGAGTTATGCCCACCAGGTTTCCGTGTGCTTCACCAACTTCGGGCTCAGGGTAGGGGCAGGGAGGTGGCTGTTGTTATTAAGGAGGCCCTTTGTCCGCAGGAGACCACTGCCCCTCAGATAGGCGGATATGAGTCCCTTCTCCTGAGGTGGGGTCCTGGGGGTCAGTTGGGTCTGTTGCTCACGTACCTTTCTCCCAGCTGTGTGGCAATGGCCCTGCCTGGGCTACTCGATACTCTCTCGGGGTTGGCAGTTGAGTTTCCCAGGCTTATAGTTCTGGGAGATTTTAGCCTGCCTTCCCTGGGTGGTGCGTCAGGGGTGGCCCGAGACTTCATGGCTTCCATGATAACCATGGACCTGACCCAGATTATTCAGAGTCCGACTCACGAGGGGGGAAACACGTCCGACCTTATTTTTATCCCTGAGCAGTGGCTTAATGGTCTGGGTGGGGTTACTCCAACATCTCAACCCCTTTCATGGACAGACCATTATCTCCTGTGGTTGGGCCTCCGTCATGCCACTCCCCGCTGCTGGGAGGTGGAACCGACCAGGTGGTTCCACCCCAGGCACCTGATAGACCCAGATAGGTTCCAGACGGCGCTTGGATTGATTCCTTCCTCCCTTTCCCACAGCCCGGTCGAGACCTTAGTTGATGCTTGGCAACGGGCTGCTTCGGAGGCTCTCGACCGTGTTGTGCCTTTGCGGCCTCTGACCCGGCGCAGATCCTGGCTCGCTCCTTGGTTCTCCGTGGACCTGCGGGAGATGAAGTGCCAAAGAAGGGGCCTAGAGAGCATTTGGAGGTCCAGTCGGTCTGAGTCTGACCGAACACAGTTAAGATCCTTTTCTAGATCTTATCTTGTGGCAATGGAGGTAGCGAAGCGTGTTCATTTTGCCACCCTCATTTGCATCTGCAGATAACTGCCCGGCCACCCTGTTTAGGGTGACCCGTTCCCTTTTAAATCAGGGGACGGGAGAAGACCCCTTGCAGGGACGGGCCGAGGAGTTTAGTGAGTATCTGGTGGATAAAATTGCTCAGATTCGGGCTGGCTTGGACTCCGACTGGGCTGTATTTGACGAAGGGGAAACAATGGGTTTGGCCGATAATATTTGGGAAGAGTTTGATCCTGTGACTCCGGATGAAGTGGACAGAATCATGGGGAAATTAAGTGCCACCACGTGTTTGTTGGACCCGTGTCCCTCCTGGCTGGTTTTTCTGGCTCGGGAGGTTACACGAGGCTGGCTCCTGGAAGTTATCAATGCTTCCTTGAGTGAGGGGTGCTTCCCTGTCGCCTTGAAAGAGGCAGTGGTAAGGCCCCTCCTTAAGAAACCTGCCTTGGATCCAGCTATTTTAAATAACTTTCGTCCTGTCTCCAACCTTCGCTTCCTTGGGAAGGTTGTTGACAGCGTGGTGGCACGGCAGCTCCCTTTGGTCCTGGAGGAAACTGAGTATCTGGATCCATACCAATCGGGTTTCAGGCCCGGGTACAGCATGGAGACAGCATTGGTCGCGCTGGTGGATGATCTCTGGCGGGCCCGAGACAGGGGTTATTCCTCTGTCCTGGTCCTTTTAGACCTCTCAGCGGCTTTTGATACCATTGACCATGGTATATTGCTGCAACGTCTTGAGGGGTTGGGAGTGGGAGGCACCATTTTACAGTGGTTCTCCTCCTACCTCTCAGGCCATTCGTAGACAGTGTTGGCAGGAGGACAGAGGTCAACCCCTAGGCCCCTTAGTTGTGGGGTGCCTCAGGGGTCAGTACTCTCACCCCTCCTGTTCAACATCTATATGAAGCCGCTGGGTGAGATCATCCGTGGTTTCGGGGTGAGGTATCATCAATATGCTGATTATACCCAGCTTTTTATCTCCACCCCGAAGCAACCCAGCGATGCCCTCGATGTGATGTCCCGTTGCCTGGAAGCGGTACAGATTTGGATGGGGAAGAACAGGCTCCAGCTCAACCAGGCTTTACGTACCGGCATCTTGACTTGTCCAAGAGGTTCCATCTTTGGTTATGGGAGGAGAGGTGTTACCTCCCATTGATAGGGCACGCAATTTAGGTGTCCTCCTGGACTCACGACTCAGTTTTGAAGATCATATTGGAGTCGTGGCCAGGGGGGCATTTGCCCAGGTTCTCCTGGTGCACCAGTTGTGCCCCTATCTGGACTGAGATGCCCTACGTACGGTCACTCATGCACTCGTTACCTCTCGGATAGATTACTGCAATGCTCTCTACATGGGGCTGCCCTTGAAGACCACCCGGAGGCTCCAGCTGGTGCAGAATGCAGCCACGCGGGTAGTGATGGGAGCATCCCAATACTCCCATATTTCACCCCTCCTGCATGAGCTGCATTGGTTACCAGTTGTCTTCCGGGTGAGATTTAAGGTGCTGGTACTTACCTTTAAAGCCCTACATGGCCTAGGCCCGGGATAGTTGCAGGACCATCTGCTGCCGGGGATGACTTCCCATCGCCCAGTGCGCTCATACAGAGAGGGCCTCCTCAGGGTGCTGTCAGCTAGACAATGTCGGCTGGCGACCCCCAGGGGGAGGGCCTTCTCTGTGGGAGCGCCAGCCCTGTGGAACCAACTCCCCCTTGAGCTCTGGATGGCCCCGGATCTCCGGTCCTTTCGCCGTGACCTCAAAACTTTCCTTTTTCATCAGGCTGACCTGGATTGACGACGGGTTTTTAAAATGTTTTAATTTTTAATTGTTTAGTTAATTTATTTTGGGGCTGTTTATTTAATTTCTCTTAACTTTTGTATTGTTGTTTTTATTGTTGTTAGTGCCCTGAGTCCTTCAGGAGATAGGGTGGCATATAAGTCCCAAAAATAAATAAACAAATTTTACCAGCTGGCCTGGGACTCTATGAGAAAGTATCACACTGTTAATGGACTAATGGTAGATCCCACCCACTCCCTGCACATCCTGCTCTCTCTCCTTTCATCTTTCACTTATAATTTTGCCTTCCTATTGATACACACACACACACACACACACACACACACACACACACAATTATATATTTTGTTTTACTGCTTTTATGTTTGTAAGCTGCCCAGAGTTGCCTTGCGGTGAAATGGACAGCAAACAAATTTAATAAATGAATATAAAATAAGAATATCTGACTTAAGGATTGCCCTTAGATATCAATAGACTGCTCTTAGACATTGCTAGAAATGGTGGATGACAAAGACATATAAAATCAGGGATTGAATTCCAAATATAAGTTGTGGAAGAATGATTAAGTAAGAATTCCTTTTCTCTTTATCCCACTTGAACTCCTTTTTGTACCCACCCACCCCCGCCCCAATTCTTGCTTTTATTTTGAACATATATACACTTTCCTTTTTGTTGTTCTTAGTCTCCTTCACCGACACAGCTTATTTTAAGCTTAGAAATCTAGAAAACACTAACAAACATAATAAACACACACTGTGGCTATGATGTAGGATAGTTTGAGGGGTGGACACAGAATTTCATAAGTTGTCAGTGGTTCATATTGCAAATTATTTATTTTTATTGGAGTTAGGTGAGGGCAACAACAGTCTAGCCTATGCAGAAGGAAAGACAAGAAGACGATGCATTGGGATAGTATTTGCTGATGCTGGCCTTAAAGGGACATTTTTTAGGAAATTATATCTTCCTCATATTTCTTGAAGGAGATTGTGATATGTCCCTTTCTAAAAAGAACATATCTGTATCTAGGGAATTTGGATAGCTACTATCCCTACTTCAATCTTTACTTTTTAGAGAAAGTGATGGAGTAACAACTTTGCAACACTGCTGATGAAATATATTACCTTCACTTTTTTATTCAGGCCAGATAACTGACTGTAGTTGGAATGGGGGGATGGTGTTGAGGTACAGGAGTAAGAAATGATACCAAAACAATGTCAGATTTAAAAAAAGCTGAGTCTAGGGCAGAATTGTAAATCACAAAAACATCTCAGACAAGACTTTCCTTAGTTCTCAAAAAGATAAGGGGAAGGAGAGAAAGGCACATTCAAACTTACTAATTATTTAGAATAAAAATCCATATTAATAATAAAAATAGTATATGCCTGTGTGATGTTCATTGTCATTTGATCTACCTACTGTAAAGGACTGACAGGGAGAAAAAACATTGATCACTGTCCTTGGTGAACTTAATGTTGGAACTTGTTTAACTTGATGAGGAGTGTACCCTCATTGTTCTTTTGGACCTCTCAGCAGCTTTAATGCCACTAACCATAGAATTTTACTAGACCATCTATGAGATTGGGAATTGGAGGTACTGATTTGCTCTTTCCTTCATTGTCAGTTTTGCTTAGTAGTACTAGAATAGAAGAAGGAATGTTAGTTCAATGGTCTCTGATTTTTAGAATGCTTGCAGATCAGTTCTCTTGATTTTTCTCTTGATTCAATGGTCTCTTGATTTTTAACACTTGATTGAAAGTCATCTATCAGTTCAGAGCACAATATAGTTAATATGCTGATTTTATACAGAGAAGATATGGATAACTGTAGAAAATAGAAGTGGTTGGCTATTGCGTTCTTCTAAATTAAATATACCTATATGTATTTTATTATTTGTTACAGAATTTTCATTATATCAAATTCAATAGTGAAAAAAGTAAGGTTCTACATTTAGGCAGGAAAAACCAAATGCACAAGTACAGTATAGGTGGTACCTTGCTCAATAGTAGTAACTGTGAGAGGGACTCGGAGTCCTAGTGGACAATCACTTAAATATGAGCCAGAAGTGTGCTGCAATTGCCAAAAAACAACAACACAGTGCTAGGCTGCATTAACAGAGGGATAGAATCAAGATAATGTGACATGTTGATAGCACTTTATAACACCTTGGTAAGACCACACTTGCGATACTGCATCCCGGTTTGGTCACCACAATGTAAAAAAGGTGTTGAGACTCTAGAAAGAGTACAGAGAAGAGCAACAAAGATGATTAGGGGACTGGAGGCTAAAACATATAAAGAACGGTTGCTGGAATTGGGTATGTCTAGTTTAATGAAAAGAAGGGCTAGGGGCATTGGTGGGATTCAGCCAGTTCACACCACTTCGGCAGAACCGGTAGCTAATTTTTTAGAATGGACTTCCGGAAGTGGCATGTTCACATATTTGAATCCCACCACTGACTAGGAGTGACATGATAGCAGTGTTCCAATATCTCAGGAGTTGCCACAAAGAAGAGGAAGTTAAGCTATTCTCCAAAGCACTGGAAGGTAAGACAAGAAACAATGGATGGAAACTAATAAAAGAGAGAAGCAACCTAGAATTAAGGAGAAATTTCCTGGTAGTTAGAACAAATAATCAGTGGAACAACCTCCCTCCAGAAGTTGTGAATGCTCCAACACTGGAAGTTTTAAAGAAGGGATTGGACAGCCATTTGTCTAAAATGGTATAGGGTTTTCTGCCTGAGCAGCGGGTTGGACTAGAAGACCTCCAAGGTCCCTTCCAACATTATGATTATGATTATTATGATGATATCATCTTCATCATCATCATTATTATTTTATTTCCAAGGTTCCTTCCAACTCTGTTACTACTACTACTATTACTACTACTACTATTATTAATACTATTACTATTACTATTATTATTATATAAAACATTTTGCTGTTATTTCTAAATAAACACTGCTTTGTTGCCTATCATATATTTATTAGCCCAAATCACTCTAATAAATGATGGTGGCTTCATAATTGATGGTTATTTCCTTTTATCTTTTATCCACCACTCTAGTCCAGTGCAGGTTAGAAAATGGAAGGGTTGTTTTTACTTCCCAGTCCAGGCTGAGAGTGAATTCTAATCTAAAGGAAAAGTAGAAATCAGGATTTCCACACTATCTGAGACAAAGGAAAAGAAAGAGAATGATGCATGCATATTATTTATCTTTTTTTCCTAATTCAAAAATAGAAATTTTAATCTTTGAGAATAGATTTAAACTTAATTGGTTACGTTTAATTGGAATGAACGCTACAGATATTGTCTTAAAATTAGACACATAACTTTTAAGACTATTAAGGCTCTTTAATCTTTATGAGTAACATCATATGGACCCAATTAGCACAGTTTGCAGCCACTTCATAATTCAAAAGAATGCGATCATTCAGCTGGAAGCCCGTTTGACAGAAACTCCATAGTCATGAAGGTAAAAGCTTGCAAAATCACCCACTAGGATGGAGAAGCTGTCATTCTTCCATCAATGCTGTTGAATACTAATGTCAAGGTCACAATAGTGTAATTTTAGGCTGTCAAAATATTGCTGAATCTGATACAGTAGTAAATGTTAAAGAAAGTTAAGTTTGATAAACTTTGATATGGTAAACTACAAGGTTAATTATTAATCTACACTTTTAATGCCATACCTACACAGACTATAAAATGAACAAAGCCTTTTGCATCATTTATGTATACTTATTTAAGCATGATATAATCTAGCTAACAAGTTAACAGTTTATTTTATTCCCATACATATGACTCCAAGGTGTCTTCTTCATTAGTCAAGTAAATTTTAAAACTTTCTGAACAGAATAATAGAACTATTTTTTTATGAAAAAAATATGACATATACAAACATGTTTTTAAAAATTCTTTATTCTTTGGGGGAAAAAAATCCTTAACTCAGTCATCTAGTTTTACCAACTTTCACATAATAATTCCAGAGTCTTTTCTCTGATGACGTTCTATACTATCAGGTTTTTATTTTATTGAACTTTACATTAAAACATTGTTTTGTGTATTTCACTAGACATGAAGATGCTTTTTTTATTGAAACAAAACACCTGGTTACATTTTTGTGATTGCTGCCAATTTTAGTGTATATCATACATTAGGCATTTATGTGTTGCATTTTGCAATTTTAGAAATTGTATCTCGATCTTTCTAATTATATGGTTTTATAATGGAATTATACATTACTTTAAAAAGCAAAAGCAGTAGTAGTTTCTGCTTTTATTATCTCCGTCCTGTACTTGAAATAATAAAAAGAAAAAAAGAAAAGTTTATCTGAGCAATACAGTCATGAAAGGCTTAAAATTCTAACTGTGGAATAATCATTGATCAATGAAAATCTTCCTATAGCCCATAATCCCAATCACATTGCAATCAAAGGTACATGTAGGATTTCAGTATTGGCATATCCTTTACTATATCTCTTCCCAAACCAAATCCACAGAAAACAGAGACATACACTTATTATGAACCATCTGCATGTAGGACAAGGAATCATCTATATATATTAGAACTGGGGGCATAATGGCAAACATCCCATATAAGTAGATAATGTTGAACTTGAAATATGGAATACAATGTTAACATATAAGTAGTATTTCATTTCAAGCCTTCCATAAATCATATCTATAGAATAGATATTGTTTTATATTTGTTACCTTATATTTTATAAAGAGTTGTTCCATATACTATAAAACAAACAAAAACCATATATGGTTGTATATTCAATTTTTTATCAAAAAAAGAAAAAAGTTGCACTGAATTTTTATACAAATTAAACCATGAAGATGAATGGGGTTTTTTTTGGGGGGGGGGAATATTTTCTCCCTTTCACCATAAAATGCTCCTTTGGTTTGTGATTGATTTTACATTGCATGAATATGTCAATGAGAAGTTTCAAGAAATACCTCAGTAGGATTGATTTTCATATTCACATACAGCTTTGAAAGATGTCTAAAATGACATGTTTGCAGTAAAATATACATGGCCGGGTGAACTTTTCTGGTTTTATCTTGCGCCTCAGTAATTCTAAAACAGATTTTGAAGTCTTTGTTCTGATATATATATATATATATATATATATATATATATATATATATATATATATTCATTCTTTCCTAGTCCATAGTTAACTTTCATTCATATTAATGAGAGTTAGAATATACACTGTTCTTTTAAAGACACTAGAAGGTTTAGAAACATAATCCTGTAGCCATCCTGTGCACATTATTGGGAAATATTGTGTTCCATTGTTTAATTAAAAATGAAAATAGTAAATGAGTAAATTTAGAAAACCTGAACAAATTTTGAAATTTGGATTGTAGAAGGCTGGAAACAATTTTTTTTGCTCCGAGATCCTAGCTCAGTCTCATTGTATAACTACTAAATAAACATTTCAGTTTGCCATGTTCACATCCTTAATTTCTTTCTTATTATGGGTACCTTTATTCCCATAATGGTGGTTTGATGAAAATTATTTCCTTAAATTTCCTCTGCTGACAAATGTGGAAATGAGAACATGGCAATAGTTGTAATTGTAAAAATTGTATGCATTGTTCCAGAACTTAAGTCTGCACAGGGAATGGAACATAAAAAGTTCTCTCAGCACATCATTACTGGATTACTGGATAAACCAGTGTTTCTTGAAATTGGCTACTTTAAGATATGTGGGCTTCAACTCCCAAAGATCTTAAAGTTTGAATAACAATGGTTTACATGGAAATTATAACTCAATTGCTTACAATTATTCCTAAAACTGAAATGCTGCTTATGAGAAGAATGTACTTGCTAAAATAAATTCAATTATACTGTTTCTTGTATAGCATCCAAATCTTTGTTTAAAAAGGGTTTTTTTTCCCCTTATAATTGTAATTTGAGAGCTGGGTGCCCATATAAATTAAGAAAATAATTTATATAGCCTCCAGATCTCAAATTACAAGTCTATACTACTAACATAGGATAATAAGCAAAAAGACAGTAACACTAACATAGGAGAAACTATAATCATTCAGGATTCCACCATTATAGATAGGCTCATCCTAAACCACAGCCAAGGATAAAAACAGTCTTCTGGAAGGCCAGCAGAGTCAGGAGGGCCCAAATCTTGTAAAATATGTTGTAAAAAGCAGACCAACAGTTATGTCACATGTGAATTAAAGGATATTGAAGAGAATAATTCCCCATAATTAATATTTAATCATCACTGTAGTTAAAATACAAACTGATCTCCTAAGTGGATACAGTTGTAAACAAGTGCTTTCCTACTTTATGGCTTACTATTTTTCCTTAAAAATAATTAACATTTGAAAATATTGAGCAAATTAGAAGACACTTTCAATCATATATATTGAAGTGTCATGGCTTCTTAACAAGTTTGTATTGATATATTTTCCATGGATTTAAATGACCTGATATCATTGATACATCTTAATATGTTGAAATTATAATAAATTTCATATAATGACTCATTTACTAGATTTTCAAAATGCATTCATGCAATTTACTAGTCTGAAAAATTATAAAGGTTCCTCTGCATATGCGTGCTAGTCGTTTCCAACTCTAGGGGCCAGTGCTTATCTCCGTTTCAAAGCCGAAGAGCCAGCGTTTGTCCAAGGACGTCTCCATGGTCATGTGGCCGGCATAACTAGATGCCAAAGGCACATGGAACACTGTTACCTTGTCACCATAGTGGTCCCTATTTTTCTACTTGCATTTTTATGTGCTTTTGAACTGCTAGGTTGGCAGAAGCTGGGACAAGCAACAGGCGCTCACTCTGTTACGTGACACTCGGGATTCGACCCACCAAACTGCCGACCATTTGATTGACAAGCTCAGCATCCCAACGCACTGAGCCACTGTGTCCCTTGAAAAATTATAGAGGTCTATAAATGGTACTACTGAGAGATTACCATAGTACCATAGGCATATTAAATTCTACAGTTATTTCCATAAAATGATTTAATGTAGGAACAATGAGATTCTACATTTTAAATCAAATCCAAATTTAAGGCATGGGAATTATTAGTGCCATGTTCCTACCTATATGTTTTTCAAGTTCTTTTTCTGCTTATACTGTTTCAAAACTTCCCCTGCAGTGTATATCTGTGGCTTTTGTTGGTTTGTATTGGAGATTCTGCAATCAATTTTTGTATAAACCCATGTAGAGATACACACATGTATACCTACACAGTTAAAGTCTATAACAGCCGCAGCAGACGATACATGCAAAACAGGCCTATCCAATAATTGAGTCAGAATCATATCTTTGAATAAGCAATAATGGTAATCAGCTAAGCTTGATTCCTACCATATATTTAAAGATATTACTGATTTGTCTTGCTTACTGTGTGGGATGTTTACACATGCATTCTTTTATATCATGAGAGATAACACATGTATGCTGCTGATACTTTAGTTTTGCAAGTGTATTTATTTAATATGCAAATTCAGCTGCCTAGGATAGGATATATAAGTAGAAGATTGCTTTACTTTTAAAGCTACATTTTGTGATTCAAGTTTAACATGTCAGTGGTTGATTTCCATTAAGTCTTTTCTTCAGGTTAAATTGGCAAAAATTATTATATAGATTGATGATTGACCTTCTGCCATGATACACTTGGTAGAGGTTGTTTACATATAGAGTAAAATCCTGATCAGTCTGACACTTAGTAGTGACTTCCTGCTGCTTGGAAATGTGTATTGTAACAGCAATTCTATGTTTTCCCCACTCACTCCTCCCTCAAGGCTTCAGCTTCTTGTTTTACAAGTGAATAGCAAATTAAGAAAAGCAAACGGGCATTACAGAAGGCATTATTTGACAATTTATATGTTATTTATCCTGCATCCTGCAGGTCTCTAATTAGTTGCTTCAGTTGGAAACAATGTGTCTGCTATAACTAAAGTGGTTCTTTATGTACATATATAGTTAATTTATAACTTATAACATAGCTGAATACAATTAAGGAAACCTGACCTTTTCCTCTCTCACCTTCAATGCAGTTCCAGAAATTGCAGAAACTTTTTTCTTGCGCTGGTTGAATTCCAGAATTAAAAATTGGTCTCATCTTGTTAACCAGGATTGGTTGAATGTTTCAAACACACACAACACAGATTATGATGTAGTCACTTAGAGTCAGTTAGTAAGGAGCTAACAATTCTCAATTATATCAAATTGGCAAAAGATTTTAAGGACTATTCTAGGATGTAAAATTTATTGTAGGCCAAAGAGATCACTGTGGTTTGTATTTTCTATGTTTCCCTCCCCCCAAATATTCAATTTTAAATCTAGCCTAGGAAATAAGAGGCATGCTTATAAGGCTATGGTAGCCATTTGTATCATCTTTTTGTCCAGGGTTTCTGTATTACTTTTTATATTTATATTTTAATGCAGAATCTGTGTTTTTTTGTTTATATACTTGTTGTCTTATCCTATTCTTTTACATTGCCCAGAGTTGCTTTTTGTGAGATGAACAGCTATACAAATTTGATAAATAAATAATAAATAATAAATAAAAATGCTTCTTGCATCTGAAATAGTGATTTAAAAGAAGTTTTGATTAGAATATATCTTCTATAGTCCTTTCCAAAAAAAGAGGTGATATTTTATACATATACATAAGGACATCAAATGAAGTTTCAACTTGTTCTCTGAGGAATTTAGGAATCCTGATTTATCTGCCTTCATTGAGTAACAGTGGACCATTGCTAACTTGTTTACGGTTATGCCCATTGTGTTATCCCTGAATTGTCAAATAAACATTTTCTTCTCTGAAGCGTTTCAGATTGTAACCAATGAGTTTGAAAATTGTAAGTGTTCTTTCAATGTTGGGATGACAACTTATATATATATATATATACAACCTATATATATATATATATA
>JAKJMR010000874.1:50497-68777 GCA_024449315.1 Daboia siamensis
ATATATATATATATATATATATATATATATATATATATATGCATATACATATATGTGTGTGTCTGTCTCTGTGTGTGTGTGTGTGTGTTTCTGACTGTTCTATTAATTGTTGTATTGCCCTATTTCAATGTTTTTGTAATTTTATGTTGTTTTGTATCCATTCATATATACATACATATTTTTGCAATTTGTTGTTGTTGTTGTTGCGAAGTCATGTCCGACCCATTGCGACCCTATGGACAATGTTCCTCCAGGCCTTCCTGTCCTCTACCATCTTCTGGAGTCCATTTAAGCTCACCCCTACTGCTTCAGTGACTCCATCCAGCCACCTCATTCTCTTTCATCCCCTTCTTCTATTGCCCTCCATCTTTCCCAGCATTAGGCTCTTCTCCAGTGAGTCCTCCCTTCTCATTAGGTGGCCAAAGTATTTGAGTTTTAACTTCAGGATCTGGCCTTCTAAAGGGCAGTCAGGGTTGATCTCCTCTAGGACTGACTGGTTTGATCACCTTGCAGTCCAAGGGACTCGCAGGAGTCTTCTCCAGCACCAGAGTTCAAAGGCTTCAATTCTTTGGTGCTCAGCCTTTATTATGGTCCAGCTTTCACTGACATACATTGCAACTGGGAAGACCATAGCCTTGACTATATGCACTTTTGTTGACAGGGTGATGTCTCTGCTTTTTAGTGTGCTGTCTAGATTTGCCATGGCTTTCCTCCCCAGGAGCAAGCGTCTTTTAATTTCTTGGCTACAGTCCCCATCTGCAGTAATCTTGGAGCCCAGGAAAATAAAATTTGTCACTATCTCCATTTCTTCCCCATCTATTTGCCAGGAATTGAGACGGCCAGATGCCATGATCTTGGTTTTCTTAATGTTTAGTTTCAACCCAAGTTTTGCACTCTCTTTCTTCACTCGCAACAAGAGGCTCTTTAGTTCCTCTTCACTTTCTGCCATTAGACTGGTATCATCTGCATATCTTAGGTTGTTGATGTTTCTTCTGGCAATCTTAATTCCAACTTTTGATTCATCTAGCACTGCCTTTCTCATGATGTGCTCTGCATATAAGTTAAATAGGCAAGGCGACAGTATACAGCCTTGCCGGACTCCTTTCCCAATTTTGAACCAATCAGTGGTTCCGTGTCCAGTTCTCACTGTTGCTTCTTGGCCCGCATATAGGTTTCTCAAGAGACAAATAAGATGGTCTGATATGCCCATCTCTTTAAGGACTTGCCACAGTTTGTTATGATCCACACAATCAAAGGCTTTAGCATAGTCAATGAAGCAGAAGTAGATGTTTTTCTGGAACTCCCTAGCTTTCTCCATGATCCAGCGTATGTTGGCAATTTGATCTCTAGTTCCTCTGCCTCTTCGAAATCCTGCCTGTACTTCTGGTAGTTCTCGATCCACATACTGCTGTAGTCTAGCTTGTAGGATTTTAAGCATAACTTTACTAGCATGAGAAATGAGTGCAATGGTGCGATAGTTTTAACATTCTTTGGCACTATCTTTCTTTGGAATTGGAATGTAAACTGATCTTTTCCAATCCTGTGGCCACAGTTGAGTTTTCCAAATTTGCTGGCAAATTGAGTGTAGCACTTTTACTGCATTGTCTTTTAAGATTTTGAATAGTTCAGCTGGAATACTGTCACCTCCACTAACTTTGTTGTTGCTTAGCTTTTCTAAGGCCCACTTCACTTCACATTCTAGGATGTCTGGCTCAAGGTCAGTGACCACCTCATTGTGATTATCAGGGACGTTAAGCTCATTCTTGTATAGTTCTTCTGTATAATTTTGCCACCTCTTCTTAATTTCTTCTGCCTCTGTTAGGTCCCTGCCATTTTGGTCCTTTATCATGCCCATTTTTGCATGAAACGTTCTTTTCATCTCTCCAATTTTCTTGAAAAGATCTCTGGTCCTCCCTATTCTATTGTTTTCTTCTATTTGTTTGCATTGTTCATTTAAGAAGGCATTCTTATCTCTTCTAGCTATTCTTTGGAATTCTGCATTCAATTGGGCATATCTTTCTTTTTCTCCCTTGCCTTTCGCTTCCCTCCTTTCCTCAGCTATTTGCAAAGCTTCCTCAGACAGCCATTTTGCTTTCTTGCATTTCTTTTCCTTTGGGATGGTTTTGTTTGCTACCTGTTGTACAATGTTGCAAACCTCTGTCCATAGTTCTTCAGGCACTCTGTCTATCAGATCTAATTCTTTAAATCTATTTGTCACCTCTACTGTATATTGAACAGGGATATGATTTAATTCATACCTGACTGGCCTAGTGCTTTTCCCTACTTTCTCTAATTTAAGCCTAAACTTTGCAACAAGAAGCTCATGGTCTGAGCCACAGTCAGCTCCTGGTCTTGTTTTTACTGACTGTATAGAGCTTCTCCATCTTTGGCTGCAGAGCACATAGTCAATCTGATTTCTGTGTTGACCGTCTGGGGATGTCCATGTGTAAAGCCATCTCTTGGGTTGTTGGAAAAGAGTGTTTGCTATGACCATTGTATTCTCTTGACAAAATTCTATCAGCCTGTGCCCTGCTTCATTTTGCACTCCAAGGCCAAACTTGCCTGTTATTCCAGTTCATCTTTTGGTTTCCTACTTTAGCATTCAATCCCCCATGATGATAAGGACATCATTTTTTGATGTTAGTTCTATAAGGTGCTGTAGGGCTTCATAGAACCGGTCAATTTCATCCTCTTCAGCACCGGTGGTTGGGGCATAGACTTGGACTACTGTGATATTGAATGGTTTGCCTTGGATTCGAACTGAGATCATTCTGTCATTTTGAGGATTTTATCCCAGTATTGCTTTTCCTACTCTTTTATTGACTATGAAGGCTACTCCATTTCTTCTGAGGGATTCTTGCCTGCAGTAGTATACCTGATGGTCATCTGAATTAAATTCACCCATTCCTGTCCATTTTAGTTCGCTAATACCTAAGATGTCAATGTTTAGTCTTGTTATCTCTTGTTTGACCACGTCCAGCTTTCCTTGATTCTTGGACCTTACATTCCAGGTTCCTATGGAGAAAAAATCTTTACAGCATCGGACTTTCCTTTCACCATCAGATACATCCACAGCTGAGCGTCCTTTCGGCTTTGGCCCAGTCGCTTCATTCTTTCTGGCGCTACTAGTACTAGGCCTCTGCTCTTCCCCAGTAGCATATTGGACGCCTTCCAACCTGAGGGGCTCATCTTCCAGCGTCATATCGTTTTGCCTTTTGGTACTGTCCATAGGGTTTTCATGGCAAAGATACTGGAGTGGTTTGCCATTTCCTTCTCCAGTGGATCACGTTTAGTCAGAACTCTCTGCTATGACCTGTCCATCTTGGGTGGCCCTCCATGGCATAGCTCATAGCTTCATTGAATTACGCAAGCCCCTTTCGCATGACAAGGCAGTAATCCATGAAGGGGTTTTTGCAATTTAGTGATGTATAAACAAACTTAATATCCAGATGACTTCTATATTAACACAGCTGATTATTGGTACATCTATCAGATTATTGGTACATATAAGCAGAAGAAAGAGGCAGATCTATATATGCCAGTATAAAAATAAATTATCCCCTGGTGTTACAAAATAACCATGGAAAGATTCCCAAAAGGAAATTTCATAAGCCATCTATCATTAAATTAATGTTTTGAAATTCTGCCATATTAACCTGATGCTTCCATCAGAAGGCATTGCTTTCCTCAGTCCTGTTTAACCAATGTTTTGTTACAATCCAAGTTTAACAACCTTTGAGTGTCTGCATTTTAGCATTTCTCAGGCTTGTATTCTGTGTCCAAGACTCCTGGGAAGAAAATTTAGCTGAGATACTCAAGTAGAGTTTTTCTCTAAGAAACAGCTATGAAATTCCTTTCTGACTTGCTTATTGTTGCAGAGACAGCCTTTGCAATTATCAAGGGATTAGGACAGAATATGAAAAGCCTCGCAGAAAACAGCTTTCTTGCAGATCAGGAATGTATGCTGCACAAACTCTGAAACAATCACCCGAGTTAGTGAGGCAGAAGTGTATTAAAATGTTAAGAGTTCAGGAAGGAGGTCCTTGAAAACTTCTAATTAAAGAAATAAAAAAGAAGGTTGCTAAAGAATGTCATTTGATTTCTCCAGGATGAAAAGGGGTCTTTTGAGGATTGCAAATGAGATGACAGTGCTGCACCAATACAATATACTCATCCACTTTCTACAATAAAAGTAATGAAAACTGAGCTTAATGGTACATAAATAAAAATAATTAAATAGAAGATAGTGGTAGTGGTACATTACCTGAATTAATATATAAGATTAAGAGACCAATAACCCAGAAACAACTTACTTACTTTGATCTTTTATATAAATTAGTATACCCTTTTAGGCATCAATGTGGTATAAAATAGCACTCACTCACTATTTCAGTTTTTAATTTTTAAGTCCCTTTATGTTTCATATTAACTATATTTCATTATTTCTTGAAGTCTTTGAGTTTACAAGAAAAATTGATAATTTTCTTACACTTTTCACTATCTTCTTTAGCAAATAAACATGAGAAACTGGATTTGATATGACATTGTCATTTCCTTTCAATGAAATACTGTACTAGCATTGTTTAAGGATATAAGCAACAAGTATACATTGATAACCTCAGATGCTGTTTACAGCCACTCTTTTCCTATACCTGGGTAACACCTCCTACACTAAAACACATCTTGACAAAGTATTTGGTTTCCATTTGCTAAATAAAAGCAGTGTTGATTGGGTTCACTGCAGCACAAAGCCTTTAATACAACCAAATAATCCTATTCCAAGGTTTGTTTGGCAGGCTGGGAGGATCATGAGCCTCACGGTCTCATCCTTTGGTGCCAATTTCATGCTGGCACACTGGTACAATACAGTTTTCAAACAGATTGTTTTTCACTAATTTAAACTTCACTTCATGATTGCTAAAATGCTAAAATCTTATCAACTTTCTTGCTGAGATTTGTAAATATGAAATATGTGTGGTACATAGGTAACTGCATATTTATACCAATTGTATCAATATTTAATTTAATGTATGTTTGTATCTCCTTAACAATCACCAATTTAATCCCAAAAGGAAAAATATAAAAATAAATCCAATATGAATTATATTAATAATAAATATATTAAATTATATAAATAAAACTGATATTAGATATTAATAATTAATAAATATACTTCAAATAAATACACATCAATCTTTCAGCACAAAGCAGAGAGATATTTTGAACTTTATTCCTATAAGCTCTAGCAAACATTGCCAATCATGAGAGATTGTGAATTCATAGTTCAACATACCAATACGGCAATAGTTAGCTATGTACAACTGGATTCATGTATTTGAATAAAGATAGTAAAAAAAAATTTTTTGCCTTGCCTAGTTTCATCACTTCATCACTAAAGGTTTTTTTTTATAATCTATGATGTACTGATATCTTTCTTCAAAAGATTCCATATTGTCGCAATATGGTAAATGCTATATGATGGAATCATTTGAATCTCCTATATAAATGTGGTCACTTCCTTGAATAATTAATTCCTGAAGTTGAAATTAATATCAAATGCCTCATTGTTGAGAAAATGCTTTGATTATCTCCTGATGTTCTCCTCTCCTGATAGGCAGCAATATCTGACCCACTTGGTCTGGGCTTAGAAGTTAAGGAGAATGAGGTATAATTAGAATTGGATGGGAGGTCAGAAGATTGTCAGGAATTAAACTCAGACCAGAGTTTAGAAAAAAAATATATCTTCATTCAATGTTCATGTAATTACAGTAATCAAATTTGATGTGAGAGTGTATTATCATAGTGCATTCCTGTTGTCTCATTTTTTTAGATATTAATCTTGGTTTAGACATTACATCTATTATAACAATGTTTTAACAAAAAAATACTTCCTTTTTTCAGTTTTCATATTAATAAGATCTTCAGCTTGAGCATACCTGTATAATTGAGTTTTAAAAGAAAATAAAATGGTTTGTGCATTTGAACTACCAATTAATATTATTCATAGATTGCAACCATCTATATTGGTGGTAGAATATATAATCACCATGGAGAATATCAGTCTTGATAGAGAAAGATTAGCTACATGAAAAATGTTGGTATAATTAATTATTCTTTTTAAAAATAGAAAATAGTTTGAGAAGATTCTTTTCTTCAAATGATCATTTAACCAGTTAAGAGAGTAATTGATAATATTATCAAGAGTATAATATGTGGGCATGTGACAATCTTAAACTTCTTTCCTGTAAAATAGTCCTTCTACAAAATGTATGAAATTCACCTTCATTCCTGGTATTTAAGAAGCATTTAAAGACATGACTTTTTAGATATTAATGTATGATTTATTTTGAAAGATTTCTTTTTCATCTTTTTAACAATTAGTCTTAAATAAATTACTGATATGAATATAAGCTCTGCAAGAATAAAATAATAAAAAAATAGTTTATTTTTTAAAAAAACCCTCAAAGCTATGAATGGACAGTATGACACAGGAGAAACCAAAACAAGTTATAAAATAATTCCACTTTATAATGGCTCAAATAGGGAAACAATAAAAATTAACTTGTCTACTTCATTATTATTTCTCTGATTTATTTTTATTTATTTATCAAATTTATAAACTATTCTTCTCTCACAGAGAGGGGCTCTTGGCAGTGTACAATTGAAATATAAAAACATATAAACCAAATATAAAATTACCTTAAGACAGTTAAAATTCAGGATTAAAATAAGTAGGAGGGCATAGAGTTTAAGGAGTTATATTTTATTATTACTATATATTTCATATAGTAATCAGAAAAAGAAATTAAATCTAGTCTCTCAAAAGGAATAGCAAAAATTTCTTTCTGAAATCCACATTTCTGATTTTAAGGCTGTAAATATACGTAAAGAGATATTGTCTTAAAGAAGCAGATAAATACAAACTAATATTTTCCCTTTTATTAGTACCCTGAGTATTGTACAAAAGAAATAAATGTTGTCTTATTGGTTTATATTACAAGGCATCCTCCTACGTTGCATTCTGTGGTTATGAAACAGAGATCACTCTTTCATGAAATAAATTATCTGCCTGGTGCATTAAATCTTAACTTGCAGACTGTCAGACAAAGGGCACCTGAGCCATTTCAGTACCAATACTAGCTGTTTGAAACACTTCTTTTGACACCAGAGTGCTTTAATTGTTCATGGATCTCTACCCTTTTCAATGTTGCTTTGAGGCATTCTGGCTCAGCTTAGAGTCAGTCAAGCAAAATTGGAGCATCTGGTTGTTGTGTCAAAATAGCATGGGCAACTTCAATGCAGCACCCTAGTGGATAATTTCAACTCAAAATACAAGCAATACATTAGCAATGGCCAGGAGGCTACAGTGTCTCTTCCTTTGAAATATGTTGAGAAAAAGTGTAAGAAATCTCAGTAAGTGAAGGTTTTCCTCCCGCCTACGTACATGTCTTCTAGTTTTTAAGCAAAATGCTTGACCATAACTTGCTTGTAAAGTTAATTTCAGTCCACTGTTTCTCAACAAAGTTTTCAATTAGGATGCCATTTATTTTTCTGTAAATTATGACATCTTGGTTATGGAGCAGATATAATAAGTAATGATCAAATATTTAAATATAATTTTGTAAAGTTTTATTAAGATTAAGATTAAGATAATCTTTACTGTCATTTTTTTTCTTACAGGTCGCCTATAAAATTTCAGTCTCACTTAATGATTTACACTGGTAAGTGTTTTCATTAATAAATTCAAATTGTGCTTATTTTTATTTTATTGCCTTCTCTGGGATAATTATGCAAAATTAAACTATTAAATGCCTGTCACTCAGCTTCATTGAGAGGAAAATTTGAATTCATTGACTATACCTTCTGAAATGGATGCAGAATAATACTTTCCGAGGAACACATGTGACATCAGACAGAATCTTGAGACCTAACCCCCGGGCTGATTACTCCTGCCCCAGGCAAGAAAGTTTATGCATGGCATCAGGTCAACAGGTCAGACAGTTAAATGCTTCAAGATTCTACAGATTTACCCTTCATATCTGTTCTGCCTGGAAGTACAAGTTTCTGCACCTCTGACAAGTCATCTCCAGAGTGCATGCCTGTCTTCTACAAAGAGCATTTTATTTTATTTTATTTTATTCTAAAATCCAGAATATGCATAAAATATGTTTTTTTTTTAAAAAAAAAAAAACCTTGCACTGACCTGGATCAATGAGAATGTTTTTCATAAATTTATGAAGAAAATAGTTAATTTATTTGGAAAGTCAGTTAATTTTCCTAGGTTTTACTCTACTAGTTTAATTAACAGAACTGGATTTCAATAGGCTCTTATTTTTTCTTAAATGATATATACAAAATAAATGTATATTGTATGAGTTAAGAACCTGCCACAGTGATACATCTCAGTTATGCTGGACTTCAGCTCACAGTTCTGAACTTTATATATGACATATATGAGGAGACATTTTTTAAAAAAAAAAAATTAATTGATTTCTTATTAGTTAAACTCAAATGTAATAAAGAATGTAAACAAGCTAGAGATTTGGCTAGACTTGTTCTGGATGTCTATCAGAAGAAAAACATGCTGTTACTGAAATGGGCTGTGAAGGATGATCAATGTAGTAGTAAATAGAATTTGATAAATAAATCAAAAAGATTGAGACGGGGAAGAAACTGCGAAGAACAATAGCTAAGAATCTATACACAAAGGACTAATGAGCATTTGGTGAATCAGAAGCCTAGTTTTATGGATCTGAGTATAAAGGTAGAGGAAAGAAGATCTCCATTACATGTTAGCTTCTTCTTTATCCAAAAGAAACTGAGAAATATTTAGTTGTCTTAAGGATTACAGAAATGCTAAATTTATTAAGGTTCCCATCATGCATATTTTTGTCTATTTACAACAAATAAACTGAGTATAACTTTTCACTAACATGCATGACTACTGCTAGCAGGGTTAGAAATTATAGTAAACAAATAGGTCTGTCAATATTATATATATATATATTTAGAACTTTATTTAATTCAAAAAGAGGTATTTTTTTTAAAAAAAGGATTTTGTCCTTAACTTAAATATGCTTTAAGTTCCTAAACATATGTCATTATCTGGAATCACTGAAGCAGTATAGAGAAAGGTTTTTTCAAGCCTGAACAGATAACCAATAAATAAATAAATGCTATTACACTATGCAGTAGTCCTCACAAGTTAGGATAAAATGATACTCAGATGTAGTTGATAGTGAAGCAAAGCTGACATGGCAGAAGAATTGAGAATGAAGGTATAGCAATCTGGCTCAGTGGATCTGTATAATAGTATTCTGTTATTGCTATAACTGTTTCTGCTCCATTGGACTCTTACACCCACTGCTGCAGTTGTCACTAATGGAAAATTTGTATGTTCTGCAGTCACAGTTTATAAACTCATATACAAAAAATCCCTGACAATAGCCCCATTGTCACCAACAAAAAAGTATGCTTGACTAACATGTGGAGAAAAAACACACTTAAGAGAAAACTATCAAAATCAATGCATCACTGATTTAAGTTAGTTATTTTAATTAGGTTTAAAAATGAGTTCTCATTCTGTGTTTAATAGCAGCATAAATATATATTGTGTATATATCATAGCTAAAAGCTGCTGAAGTCCCATGGATTAAATTTATATTGTGAAACAAAGTGAAAAGCATGAAGTAATGACACATTTGTGGTCTAATAACAAAATCAAATTTTATACATATACCATTCTTGATAACTAGTGCTCAACATTTTTTCACCAGCTTTTCTCTAATTTTGTACATGACATGTTGGGGTTACATAAATTTTAACTGATGGAATGACTATCTGCACAGATTTCTACCATGTTCTATTTTATGTGGAAAACAGCTCTTGACTAGTACTTGTCTGTTAATATTAGCTCTAGAAAAAGTTCTTTGGATTTTGATTAATAAAGATCCCTTTCTTTCTATTCAACTACTTATGTATTTTCAAATATATTATTTTCCTCCCTTTTTTTTTTTTTTTTTTTTTATTAAAAAGTTTTTCAATACATTTTAATTATTACATCCCATCCCCCAACCCTTCCCAACCCTATCCCACCCTCTCACCCTCCCCTTCCCCCTCCCCCCCCGGACTTCCCAGAGCTAGATACAAGGTATAAAAATAAAGTAACCAATCATAAACTCCCATATACTAACAACAATAAACTATTAAATCTCTCGCACTTTAGCTCTTATAAATTGACTACAAGCAATATACTTATTCAAATGCTAGATGAAACTTTTTAGTCCCGTATTTATTCTGGATGTAATCAATCCATTTCTTCCACTCCACAACATATCGTTGTTGTGAATGGTCTTTCAAATATGCTGAAATCTTCGCCATTTCCGCCAGGTTGGAAACTTTTAAAGTCCATTCCTCTATAGTCGGCAGTTCTTCCTTCTTCCAGTATTGCCCTATTAAAAGTCTCGCTGCCGTAATTAAGTTCAACATCAAATTAATGTCCAGCACAGTAGTATCAGTAATAATGCCCAGTAAGAACAACTGCGGACAGAACTTTATCCTTTTCTTGAATATCTTCTGCATATTCCACCAAATTTTAATCCAAAATGCTTTGATCTTTTTACAAGTCCACCATATATGAAAGTACGTTGCGTCTTCACCGCCACATCTCCAACATTTAGGCTGATAATTCGGATACATACTTGCTAACTTTCTAGGATCTAAATGCCACCTATAAAACATTTTATAAAAATTCTCTCTTAAATTTTGAGCTTGCGTAAATTTCACATTTCTCACCCAGATCTTTTCCCAAGTGTCCATTGTAATAACTTCCTGAATATTCTGTGCCCATTTTATCATACAGTCCTTAACAATTTCTGTTTCTGAATCAATCTCTATCAATGCAAGATATATCCGTTTGATATGCGCTGGTCCCTGATTTCTAATTTGCTTTACCAAATTTTCATCATTCATTAAAAAACCAATCTTCTGGTCCTCTTTCCACCTGGCTTGTAATTGTCCATATTGAAACCAAGTTTGTACAATCTTTTTTTCTCGTAAAAGATTATATGACTTCAAACACCACACATTCCTTTCCAAACTCAAAATTTCCTTATATGTAGTCACATCATGTTTAAATCCAACATTTATATTCTCTATTGCGTGTTTGGGTATTGCCCATAACGGTATCTTATAATTTAACTTTTGTCTGTGCTTTTTCCAAACTCGCAACAAAGCATACCTCAGAATATGCATTTTAAACACATTGTCTACCTTTTTATCATACAATAAGTATGCATGCCAACCAAATAACAAATCATGCCCTTCGAGGTTCAATAGTCTCCCCTGTGTCAAATTAATCCAATCACTTATAGCTGATAATGCAGCAGCTTCATAATATAATTTAAAATTGGGCATTCTTAGACCACCTCTTTCACGCGTATCCTGCATAATTTTAAATTTGACCCGTGGCCTTTTCCCTGCCCAGACAAATTTATTAATACCCTTCTGCCATTCCTCCAAATTTGAATCCTTTTTGAGAATGGGTATCATTTGAAACAAAAATAAAAATTTTGGCAGAACATTCATTTTTACTGCTGCAATTCTTCCCAATAATGACAATTGTAATTTTTTCCAACTGTCCAATTCTTTTTGCACTTTATTCCATAACTTTTCATAATTATTTTTATATAATTTAACATTTGAGGGTGTTAAATATACCCCCAAATATTTAACCCTTTCAACAATTTCAAATCCAGTTAAGCTTTCTAAAGCTACCTTTTGTAATGCTGTCATATTTTTAGATAAGATTTTAGTTTTTTGTATGTTAATCTTAAATCCAGAAACTTTCCCATATTGCAATATTAACTCCATCAATTCCATAACAGAATTTTCTGGATGTGTCAAAGTAATAACCAGATCATCCGCAAACGCCCTCAATTTATAGTCCTGATCTCTTATTTGAATTCCCTTAATTATTTCCGAATTCCGTATTTTAATCAATAATATCTCCAACGTTAAAACAAATAACAAAGGTGATAACGGGCAACCCTGCCTCGTGCCCTTTTCAATATTACACATTTCAGTCAAACTGTTATTAACAATTATTCGAGCTGTTTGCTTCTGATATATTGCCCTAATTAGTTGTAAAAATTCATCCCCAAAATTCATTTTATCTAATACTTTCAGCAAAAATTTCCAATCCAATTGATCAAAGGCTTTTTCGGCATCCAAAAAGATCAATGCTGCAGAGATCTGGTTATTCCTTTCCAAAAATTCCAACAAATCAACAATATGTCTCACATTATTTTTCATTTGTCTACCACTTATAAACCCTGTTTGATCACCATGAATTACCTGTTGCAATACCCTCATCAATCTACTAGCTAAAACCTTAGCAAATATCTTGTAGTCCGTATTCAAAAGTGATATTGGCCTATAATTTCTTGCTTGAGTAACATCCTGATCTTCTTTCGGAATTAAAGAAATAAAAGCAGTTTTCCAAGACGGAGGCACTCCTCCCCCTTTTTGAATTGTCTGGAATAGTTCCTTTAATGGCTTTATCATCTCAAACTGTAAATTTTTATAATACGCAGCAGTCAAACCATCGGTGCCTGGCGCTTTACCTACTTTTAACTGTTTAATTGCCAAATATATTTCTTCCTCAGTTATCAACTGATTCATTTCTTCTTTTTGCTCTTGCGTAAGAACCGGGATGCTAAAGTCTTTTAAATATAAGTCAATGTCCATTTCATTAATCTTGTCACTAGCATATAGTTTAGAAAAAAAATCAACAAAAGTTTCCTTGATAAGATTCTGTTGATACACAATCTTTCCCTTATGTTCTATTTTGTCTATATTAGAAGCCCTTTGCTTCTTTCTTAACATATAAGCTAGCCATCTGCCTGGTTTATTGGCATTGCAAAAAGTATTATGCCTTGCAAACCGTAAATTAGTTGCCACCTGATCAGCCATTAACTTGTCAAATTGTCCTCTTAATAACTTAATAGTCTCTTTGATCTTCACATCCGATGGATTCAAAATTAAAGCCTTTTCTTTCTCCTTAATCTCTGTTTCTAGTTCTTTCCTCCTAAATTCCAAATTACGTCTATATTTATTGTTAAGATATATCAGCACACCTCTCATATACGCCTTACTAGCATCCCACACCATTTCCATAGAAGTACCCTTGTGCATATTTGTTTCAAAAAAAATCTTCATCTGTTTTTTACACTCTTCCACATTTTTCTGATTTCTGAACAAATTCTCATTTAAACGCCAGGAACGTCGTTCTCTACTATCTTTTCCAATCTCTAACCAGACTGGGCTGTGATCAGACATAGTCTTTGAACAAATCTTTATCCTCTTAGTTCTAAAAAAAAGATCATTAGACAATAATATAAAATCAATCCTAGAGAAAGATTGATGTCTATCAGAAAAAAAAGTGTAGTCCCTCTCTTGTAAATTCCTTTCCCTCCAGACATCACGTAAATCCATATCATCCATCATCTCAAAAAAAGATTTAGGCAGTTTGGCATGACTTGGGGTACTTCTGTAAGATCCACTCTTATCCATTTGTACGTTCAAAACACCATTCCAGTCTCCCATAAAAATAAAAGATTTATAATCCAATTGAGTAATCCTGCTATGTAATAAGCTATAAAAATCAGCTTGCTGTTGATTGGGCGCATATAATCCAACCAAAAGAATTTTTTTGCCTTCTAATAACAAGTCCACAATAACATATCTTCCTTGTTGGTCTGCTTCAATTAACTCTGCTGTAATTGTATTCTTAACATAAATAACCACTCCATCCCTTTTTATCTCCTTATCAATAAGATGAGTAAAAGGATACCTATGTTTGTTTGAAATTTATTTTATGCTTAAATGTAAAATGCATATTCAGGGTTATTGTATAAATAAATATATTTCATTATTACTACTAAAACACATGAATCTCTGGGGTAAAAACATGGCAACTTTTAATTGCCCACAGCAGGACCACACAAGTGTTTCAGGACAGCATGTGAGAGAGGATATTAATGCAACTGAAATTGCCAGGAGAACTTGGTGTATTTTCAAGTGCCATATGATCATTTCTCCTGAGAGTCATTTGGGAAATTCAGTGAGTTAAATAACTCCCTTTTGTAATGTAATTGGACTAAAGCTTTTCTCATCTGAAAAACCTGCGGAACAGCAATATAATAGGAAAGTTGTAGCTGTGTACTGTATGTTAAAATGTAAGCTTGTAAGAAAGTGATTCTGTCCAAGTAGCTTAGATTTCAATTGCTACCATGGCCAAACTTTATGGTTTATTAATGAAATCATCCTGGAAAGAAGGAGTATTTCATGTTGCTTATATCTAGATCAAATACTTAAGATATACTAAATACAAAATCAAAGTATGGTATTAAAGCAATAATCATGTCACAGGTACCAATAAAGCTCTGTAGTAGTAGGTAACCATATATATAATACTAGCATCCATTTGTTAATCTTCTGCTGAAAATTTTATTCCAAGACCTGGACATAATAAAAGTTAGGCCCTGCTGCTCATGTCAATTACTTCCAAGGAAAATCAGACCAAAAGATTAGCATATCAACCATGCTATTTTAGTAATTACGCCTCAAAACCCCTTTTAATATAAATCAGTTTGGTCTGATTTGGTACAATCAAACAGGACATGTAGAGACTCCAAAAGATAGTTAGAACTGCAGAAGGAAGAATTGCAACCAGTCTGCCTTCCAGGCAGGTCAGAAAGAGGACTGAGAAAAAATTTACAGACCCCTCATATCCTGGACATAAACTGTTTCAAGTCTTCCCCTCGGGATGCCACTTATAGGGCATTGCATACTAAAACAACTAGACACAGGGACAGTTTTTTCCCCTTTTGCCATCACTCTACTGAACATCTAATTCTCACAGTATTGTCTAATGTCTATGTACATTTATTCATGTTGTATGGCTGTAGCATTATCATTATTCTTTCTTGCTACCCCCTGCTATTGATATTATTGATCATCGCACAGTCAGCCAGATGTTCAGACTGGATTTGGCATTTTTGTCCACCTATTGAGTCCTTACCAAGGACCTGGGATTGGCAGATGTGGATGTTTGTTGGTATTACGATATCGTCGCAGGATGGAAGCAGTTCCTAGTAAGGCCACCTTTTGCAATTGACTAATGGTGAATTTGTCAATGCCAATGCCAATGGTGTTCAAGTGGTGCTCCAGTTCTTTTGGGATTGCACCCAAGGTGCCTATTACTATTGGTACTACCCTTGCTTGCCTTTGCCACAGTCTTTCTATTTCTATTTGTAGGTCTTTGCATTTTGTTATCTTCTCCATTTCTTTCTCGTCTATTCTGCTGTCTCCAGGCACTGCCACGTCCACTATCCAGACTTTTTTGTCTTTCTTATCGACAATTGTTAAGTTCGGGGTGTAATGTTGCAGGTGCTTGTCTGTTTGAATTCTGAAGTCCCAGAGCAGTTTAACTTTATCATTTCCTGTGACTTTTTCTATTTTATGATACCACCAGTTCTTGCTTATAGGCAAATGATGTTTCTTGCAGATCTTCCAATGCACCATTGTTGCTACTTTGTCATGCCACTGCTTGCAGTCAGTCTGTATGATCTTCTTGCAGCAGTTTACCAGGTGGTCCACTGTTTCTTCAGCTTCTTTGCATAGGCAGCACTTACTGTCTATTGCTGTCTTCTCAATTTTGACTTTGTATGCATTTGTCCTTACGGCTTGGTCTTGTGCAGCCAGAATTAATCCCTCAGTCTCTTTCTTCAACTTTCCTGTTCTTAGTCATTGCCAGGTCTTGCTATTATCTGCTTTCCCAGCTATTTTTTTTAATGTACAGGCCATGTCTCTATTCTGTTCTTCATTTGGTCTTTCTTGTAGGCCAGTTTGGTCTCTACAGTAGTCAGTAAGCCTTCCTGATATACTAATTTCAGTGCATCTTCTTCATTGTCCTTCAGATATTCTTCCAAAGCCATTTTCTCTTCTTCAACCATCTGATGTACTTGCAGCATTCCACGTCCACCTATTTGCCTTGGTAGATAAAGTCTGTCAATGTCACTGTGTGGATGAAAGGCATGATTCATTGTCATTATTTTTCTGGTCTTCCTATCCATTGCTTTTAGTTCTGCTTGAGTCCAGTCCACTATTCCAGCTGTTTATCTAATTATTGGAATTGCCCAGGTGTTGATTGCCTTCACAATATTTCCTCCACTGAGTTTGAACTTTAAGATTTTCTTCACTCTCTTGATGTATTCATCTCTAATCTTTTTCTTGACTTGGGTGTGCTTGATATTGTCAGCTTGAAGGATACCCAAGTATTTGTAGTAATCTTCCTCATCCAGACTCTTAATGTTATTTTCATGGGGCATCTTGATTCCCTCAGTTTTCACTATTTTTCCTTGTTTGAGAGTAAGTGTGGCACATTTGTCCAAGCCAAACTACATTACAATATCTTGGCTATATATACGGACAGTGTTCAGCAGCGATTCTATTTCAGATGATGTTTTTCCATACAGCTTCAGATCATTCATGTAAAGGAGGTTGGATAGTCTGGTAGATGTTTCTGATGTTTGACACCCATGTTCTGAGTTAACAGAGGAAACAGTGCAATAAGAAATAGTAGTGGTGATAACGAATCTCCTTGAAATATTCCTCTCTTGATATTAACCTCTCCCAGTCTTTCACCATTGACCTGCAATTGTGTCTTCCATTGTGCCATTAATCTTTGCACAAATTTTCTGATGTTTCTACTGACTCCTGTTATTTCTAGGCACTTGATTATCCAGTCATGTGGCAGAGTCAAATGTCTTTTTGTAGTTAATCCATGCTACATTCAGGTTGGACTTCCTTTTCTTGCAGTTTTCCAAGATCATTTTGTATATTAGGAGTTGTTATTTTGTTCCTCTGCTATTGGGGTGGTTTCCTTTCTGCTCACATGGAAAAAGATTGTTTTCAACTAGATGCTGTTATACTGCATCAGATACCTCACCAATTAGCAATTTGAAAGTTGTTGGTAAGCAGGTAATTGGTCTGTAGTTGCCTGATGTTGCCCCTTTTGCTGGATTTTTCATTATTAGGTAGGTTTTCCCAGTTGTTAGCCACTTTTCAATTTCTCCTCCTTGTAGTATATTGTTGAACTGCTTGGCAATGAGTGGGTATATAACAGATGTTTCAACCAAAACCCATGAAGTTCATCTTCACCTGGTGCTGACCAATTTTTGATCTTCCTTGCTCTTTTTTCTACCATTTTTGTTGTTATTACTAGTTCTTTCATTTCAACTTCTGTTTTATTTGCATCCACCTCTTTTAACCAAGCCGCATCCTTGTGTTTCTTTGGGTTATCCCATATCTTCTTCCAGAACTGCACTGTTTCTTCCTTGTCAGGTACTGACTGATTCATTGCAGTTTCTCCATTAATGGATTGGTAGAAACGTTTCTGATTACATTGAAATTGGAAGTTCTGCCTATAATTTACTATTCGAGCTTTGTATCTACTGATTTTCCTGGCTATAGCTGTTATTTGCTGCTTTATTATTTCCAGTGCTTCCTTGATCTTCCTTGTTTCTAAGAGGGGATTTCTGGATTAGGCATTCTTTGGTCTTCTTGTTCTTCAGCTTCTTTTCTTTCATCTGTTCTAGTTTGGTTGCATGTGATCTTAACTTGCTGATCTTATTTTCTAGTCCAACCTTCCATTTTTGTGGTGCACTGTTTGTTTTTCTTCTTTGTTGATTTTGCATCCTAGGTATTCAGTTATAACTGCAGCTGTGTTATACATTAGTTGGTTGGTTTCTTGCAGTGAATTGGTGCTTATACTTGATATTGCAGTATTTGCATCTTTTAATGCTTGTGCTAGCTGTTTCTTTGGCACAAGCAGCCTTATTCTGTTGTTTTTGTGCTATTCTAGATGTTCAGTTATTCTTTGTTTCAATTTTTTTATTTCTTTAGTTAGAGGGCTTTCTTCTTCCTGAGGAAGAGATGCCTGGTTTCCAAATGAGAACAGTCGTATATCTCTGCTGGATTCCTTCACTGCCAACTCTCCCAGGCTTGCCTCTACATTCTGAATTACTTCTGCAAGGCTTTGATTTCTTTTCCCTGGGTAAACCTTTGCAGTTCATCCAATTCTGTTTCTGTTAATACTTTATTTTGTATTATAAATTGGTGTTGATCTGCTAGTCTCTGTTCTGTTATTTCTGATTCTGGATGTTGATATTATGATGATGATGATGATGATGATGATGATGATGATGATGATGATGAT
>JAKJMR010000874.1:68787-78805 GCA_024449315.1 Daboia siamensis
ATGATGATGATGATGATGATGATGATGATGATGATGATGATGATGATGCTTTGCATGTATTCTGAGAGCATTAGCACTGCAGACAAATTCCTTATATGATTAATCACACTTGGCCAAATAAAATATTCTATTCTATTCTAATAAAGAAATGATCTCTAACCTTTCTGATTCCATGTTCTGGTGGCAATGGTTGGGGGGGGGGGGGGGAGAGAATGGTTTCATGCATGCAATGCACAAATGAAGCTTTGCATGCTTGACTACTACTTGCATGACCCGGTTCCCAAAAGGCCATGAACAGGTGCTGGTCTGCAGACCAGGGGTTGTGGACCCCTGTAATAAAGTATTCTATTCATTGTGGTTTTACATGGATACTTCACTGCTTATCAATAGATAATATCAGTGAAATATTATGATCAAGTGTAAAATATTAGGGTATAGGAAATTACTCTGTTCTTGATAATGCTTGGTAGGAAAAACAGTAACAATTATTTGAGTCTTGAAAAAATAATGTACTTTTCAGCTACTGAGCCTTGGTGGAGCAGAGGGCTAATGCCTCCTTAAGTAACACCAGCTGCCTGCAATTAGTGCAGGTTCGTATCCCACCAGGCTCAAGGTTGACTCAGCCTTCCATCCTTCTGAGGTAGGTAAAATGAGGACCCAGATTGTTGGGGGCAATTAAGCTGACTTTGTAATAATGCCGCTTGGGTGTGTGTGTGAAAGCCCTAACAAGCAGGCATATACATAGAATGAAGGCTACTGCTAAGCTTGTAAGCCACTCTGAGTCTTCGGAGAAGGGCGGGATATAAATGTAATAAAAATAAAAATAAATAAATAAATATCTGGATTAATGTTTTTTTGTAAAAATTAATAGTCAGCTACAGCAAGGGATCTCAGCACAAACAATGCACCAACAATATAGAATGCAAAGTTGTTCTCATGGATCTATTCCCACAGAATTTAATCCTTGTTAAATTTAGTGAAGCTTCTTGATAGCCCATCTCCAGATCTATGCTGTTGGAGTGCTAACTTCAATGTACCATTTTTTGACAATGTAAATGACAGCTGTTAAGTGCCTCTTTATATCAAAACAATAGACATGAACAAAGGGTTAAATCCTGGTAAATTTTCTCTCATGTCCCCCTTTGCTAGAATTTTATTTTATTTTAGAATAAAAAAGAAAATATATAAATGCTTGGTATTTCAAAATGAAATCATATTCTGTTACAAAGATAAAATAAAAAAGAATCAAATAAAAGATCCTCCGTGTAGCCCTATACACACTGTCCATCTTTCTCAACTATCTCACTTATAAGATTACTGTTTTAGATATCCACAGTAAATAAACACTTAGTTGAGCAGACTATACATATTATGTCTAAATACAATCTCTCTATAAGACTATTCTTTAGAAGTCTACTATGCTGAGACCAGAAATGATAAAATAGCATAGTATATATGTGTTATTTTTTTACACTAATATACTTTTCATTAAATGGTGGTGTGTGGCTGACATACGCAAGAGCAGGAGGCATGACAATATTTCATATATGTAATTTCTATTAAATATTGTTCTTTAAAATTATAATTTTACCAAGTTTCTTGTGGAATTGTTCTGGTTATTCCTATGTGCAGTCATAGCTTTTTTTGTTGCATAAAAGATCCTCTGTAGCTATGGCACAATATTGCACAGTAAAATTTATTAACCCAACCAGAAATGAAGCAATAATGAGCTTAATATCTGATATGTCAGCTTAGCTGTCTCACCAGTAGTTTTCTGTCTTTCTCTAATATTCAAAGTATTAAGTAAAACATTGGATTATAACAATGGCAGGATTTCCACACAATCTTCAAGGATATGGACAAAAAAATTTATGAATAAAATGCTGACTATTCCTTTATTTATAATCCAAAATATATGAATTGGTATTACATTTTCTTTTCTTTTTCTTGAATATTACCATATGTGCTTTCCTCCACTTAATACAGTTTAGCCCTTTTCTTTGAAAGGGTACATTTATAGAACATTTGCTTATGGGTGCCCACAATATATATGAAACACCTCTGTTTTAAAGGGGGAATAATTCCCACTGCATATTCAGTATTCAGTTGTTGTGCTGGAGCCATTTATACTTCAGCTGATTGTTAAACACAAGCAGGGTTTCAGCTATACATATTTCCAGGAGGAGGACATTCCAGAGTGTGGAGGTCTTCAGTCACCAGATCCATATATCATTAGTCTTACAAGGATGGAAGACCTTCAGCAGGAACTCTTTAGATGTCCTGGCCAAATTCTGTTTCAGCAAGGAATAGATAGATATCAACAATAGTACAGCAAGTTTAGAATTGGTATTACATGCAGCTGGTGATTTACTTCTATTAATAATCTAGCTGCCAGATTCCATATCAGTTGTAGCTTCACAGTTATAGCTTCTAGATTAATTCAAAAGCAGTACATTACAACATGTTATACTAGTATACTAGTTATAATGGTGATCAAAGTATAAGCTACTGTTATCATAACAGTGTCCTCCAAGCAGCATCAAACTGGTAACTAAAGTTCTGGGATGTCCCACTTCATGGCACAAAATCTTTTGCAGCACTAAGCCCAGCACCAGCCCACCCCAGCACCACAGGACTAAGGGGCTTTTGCTGTTTTGCCCAGCCTAGTTGAAAGTGGGATTTGCATTGCAAAGAATTCATACGACACTGGATATAATCAACTCTGTGATGCTTGTTGTTGTGTACTGGGTTCGTTGCGCAGGAATGAAGATGAGGCAAGTGAGTTCAGCAAAGATCATGGTTTATTTCTTGCAGGATCTGAACTAGAGAACAGGGCTGCAGATGCAGCAATTTATACCCTGGCCCCTAGGCAGTGGCCAATAGGTTTGAAGCAACCTATTGCCGACCTAGGGGCAATCAATAGTAGCACTGGAGATGGGTTGTCTGAGGAGCTGGGCGCCGTTAGCTAGCTTCCCTGCTCAAACAGCCTTCCAGCGATTACCACATAGTGTTCCCTTAACAAAGCAAGCCCAATACATTACACCCTTCCCCCCTAGAACGAACAAACATTATAGCAACAACAGAAGTAATTACAGCAATACAATTTCCAAGGGGTTAACAATGGTGTGACAACAAGTTTCCTCTTAGCAGCTCAATAAGGCACACAACATTATAGCTTTATTATTTCAGGACATAATCTTGCAGATAAGCAGGATGTTTGGGAGCCCTTGTGGAACACCTGGGAGACACAGGCACTTCCTGACCTACCAGCTTGCCCACTGGGCTAGGTAGACCAGTGTTTCTCAGTTCAAGCACTTCAGGATGGCTCGGTGCTCTCTGGCTGGCCCTTCCAGGTTGGCCCACCTCAGAGTCAGTTTGTTCAGCAGAGTTAGCACAGCAGCTGTATAACTCAGGTTGGCTTTCTCCATCAGGGGACCAATGTTGCACTTCTGGGCTTCCCTCCTCTACGGCCAACTCCCCGTTGCTTTGGCTGTTTAAGCCTTCAGAGTCTATGCATGGATCAGCCTAGCTGCCAGTTTGCGGCCCCTGATAAGGACTTATGATGAAGTCCTCACTTTGTGGCTATTCTGGGAAACACTTCCTAAGCTGATCGATGTGGCACTGGACAACTCACCTGCCGTCTAGGACCATTTTGTAAGAAAGAGGGCCTGACATTTTAGTGATTTTTCCTGGCACCCACAAATTCCCATGCCCATAGTTCCTGGCCCACACTCCGTCGCCCACTTGCAGCCCCCTCGGGGGTTTTGGGTGAGAGGCTTCTGCTGCCACCCAGTCTGGATGCTGTCCAGTTTCGTGATCAGTCGCCTCCCCCAGCGCAGCTCTGCTGGGCTTTTTCCTGTAGCCGTGCATGGCGTGGAATGTTGGCAAAGCAAAAAATCTGCCAGTCAGTGGTGCCAGTCCCCAGTCACTATACGCTTCAGTTACTCTTTTGTGGTGCAAACCATGCATTCAGCTTGACCATTAGTAGAATGGTGAAATGGGGCTGACATTGCATGCCTAATGAGGTTCGGTCTCAGGAACACCTGAAATTCTGCCACAGTAAATTGGACACTATGACGTCTGGCAGCCCGTGCATGGCAAAGAGTTTCCTAAGCACCTTGATGGTCCTAGCAGTAGTCATGTTTGCAACTGGTATTACTTCTAGCCATTTAGAGTGGCTGTTGACCACTATGAGGAAGAGCTGTCCCTGAAAGGGTCCAGCAAAGTCTATGTGAATTCTAGACCAGGTAGTGTGAGTCTCTCCCACCTGTGAACTGGAGCGTGCGGCATTTCAGGCCTTGATTGCTGGCATGTGTAACAGCCATGCACCTGAGCCTCAATGGCCTTATCTAATCTTGGCTTCTAGCTAAAGCTTTCATACGAACAATATCCGGATGGCCTGCATGCAGTGATTGTAAAACCTTGTCTCTTAGTGAGGTAGGAACTATGACCCTGTTCCCCCATAGGATACAACCCTTGTGAGCTGATAGCTCATGTCTTCTTGTAAAATAACTCTGAAATTCAGGTCCTGGGCTTTTATCCAGCCACCCTGTGTGAACCCAAGAAAGCACTCTACTTAGTATCTTGTCAGCCGTTGTTTCTGCAGCTATGTCCCCTGTGTGGAGGGGAAACTCTGGCAAGTCCTGAATGGACAAAACACGGGCTGCTGGGGCCAGATCTGGTTCGATTTCTGGCAGTGGAAGCCTACTCAGGCCGTCTGCATAGCCCAACTCTTTGCCAGGTTTGTGAATCAGCTTAAACATACAAGCCGATAAAAATATATACCATCTCAGCATTCTAGGGGATAATATGTGGAGTGTCTGTCTGTCTGTAGTGAATAACCCCAATAGCGGTTTGTGGTCTGTGAAGACCCTGCCGTATAAGTAGTCGTGGAATTTTTTAACTCCAGCTACAATGGCCAATGCCTCTTTGTCAATTTGAGTGTACTTACACTCTGCAGAGGACAGTGTCCTCAAATAAAAAGCAATTGGAACTTGAGTTCTATCTTTCTCTAATATGGGGATGTGTCACACACTAAGCAAACTGGTTTAGACTTCTTGAAATGAGTGATAGTGGAACTGACCAACAGCAGTGACTTCAGGTCCTGAAAACTTTTTTCATGAATGCTAGTCCACTTCCAAGAAGCATTTTTATCTAGGAGCTTGTGGAGTGGCTCTGCCACTGCGGCCTTGTTAGGAAGGAACACATGGTAGAAGTTGAGGAGGCCCAAGAATGCTCGTAGCTCTTCCTTTGTTTTAGGGCTAAAGTAAAATGGCTTTTACTTTAGACTCAGCAGGGTGTATGCCATCAGCATCAATGCAAAACCCCAAAAATTCAGTTGAGGGGACTCCAATACTGCACTTGTTCTTTAAGAGTTTGAGGCCTGCTTCTTGCAACCTTTGCAGGACGGCTCTGAGCCTCCTGGCTAACATCTCAGTGGATTCTCTGGCAATAAGCATGTCATCAAAATAGGGGCAAACCCCTGGGATGCCCTTGAGTGTGAGTTCCATAATGCCCTGAAAAATTCCTGGGGCTACACTGACCCCGAATTGCAGGTGCTTTACTTTAAACGCACCCCTGTGGGTTACAATGGTTTGTGCCGCAGCCCTGGCCTCATCAACAGGCAGTTGCTGATAGGCCTGAGCCAAATCTAATTTCGCAAAAATGGTGCCACCCTGCAAGGATGCCCGGATGTGGCTTACTACTGGGACTGGGTATGCGTGTTGTTTGAGGGCATTTATAGTCTGCACAGATTCTGACTTCCTCGTTGGCTTTTAGTGGTGTTACAATAGGAGTTTCCCACTCCACACCATCTACTGGTTGCAAAACACCCTGTTCTACAAGTTTATCTAATTCCGTGTCTATTTTGTGCTTGAGGGCAAATGGGACCCTACAAGGCTTAATCCTGCCTGGCACTACCTTCGGGTCTAGTTTGAATGTTATTGGTGGGCCCATGTATGTTCCCAGGGCTGAATCAAACACATCTGTGAATTCCTCGCATACTGTTGCTAAGTCCATGACTTGTATCCGGTTGATTCCATTTACTTGGATGCCTAGTGCGTCAAACCAATTGAGTCCAATTGGGCTCATTCTCTGGCCCCCTACTACGACAACATCCAGGTGCTCTGAAAATCCCTTAAATTTAATGGTCAAGGTGGCTTCACCCTTGACTGCGACTTTGGTGTTCTGAAAATCAGTTAGAATGATGTCAGAGGGCCTCAGCTTAGCCCATCTCTTACTGCAACTACATACGAAATTAAATGTTTCAAGGGAAATAATGGAAACAGCGGAGCCTGTGTCCAGCTCCATCTTATAGGGGACCCCTTGCAGCTCCACCTGAAGTCTATACTTGGCCTTAATGGGGCAGCGGGTATGGCAGACGCTTCTCTGGCTTGAGCAAAACCTCATGCTGTATGGCCCTGGGACACCGGTACCTCTCCTGGTCGGAACGTCTGACTGGTGATTTGCTGGCAGGTCCCTGGTGACCTCTGCAGAGGGATGCGATGTGGCCAGTCTTTCCACAGGCCTGGCATGTGCCTGTCCGGAACCTATAGTCCAAGCTTTGGTGGTGGCCACCACAACCTGGACATCTAGGCAAGGGATCTGCCTTGTAAGTACTCTCTTGTTGCTTGCTTCTGCGGTGCTGTTGGTCGGGTTGTCTGTGCAAGTTGTCAATCTCAGTGTCTTCTTCAGGGCCTTCTGTGTGTTCTGCATCCTCATGGTGGATGGCTTCTTCGCGTTGCGCTGTTTTGGCAGGTCGGATTGCTCGGACGGCTCCTCTGGCAGCTTCGTCTACCATGACTTCCTTCTGTACGTTCAAAAATGATAGGACCTCTCTGGCAAATAGTTTCTGCTGTAGTTCTCAGTTGCGGAGACCACAGACAAGCCGGTCTTGAAGTCTTTCTTCGATGTCTGAGAATTTCCACAGGTATGTGGCCTGCCTCAAGGCCATGCTGTACTCAGATGCGGTCTCCCCTGGTTGCTGTATTCTTTGCTCGAAAGTGTAGCGCCATGCAATCACTGATATCTTTGGTTGGAAATGTTCTCCAAGCTTCTTTTTCAATTCTGTGTAGGAAATGGACTCCAACGGCATTGGCACGAACAGGTTCTCGGCTAAATCGAACATCACTGGGCCACACACACAGAGTAGTGTGCTGGCCTTCAGTCTGTCCTTGGTGACCTGGTTCGCTCAAAGGTAGTTCTCGACCTGGGACAGGTACAAGGGCCATTCTTCTGGTTGCTTGATGTTAAATTCTTGCAGCCTTCCAACCGTAGGCATTCTGCTGGTCTGCGCGGCTGGTTCTCAGTGTCTTCAAATCCTGCCTCTCCTTTGCCCAGAGACTGGTCCTCTGACTATGTGGTCACTAGCGTGGCTGAGCTAGCTGACCGTAGGGGGGGGGAATTGCTTTTCCAGCCAGGCGTGCGCTGCCTCTCCCCTAGTGACTTTCAGCTCTGACAGAGAAGCAGGATTCCACCTTCACCGCCAGTGTTGTGTACTGAGTTCGTTGCCCAGGAATGAAGATGAGGCGAGTGAGTTCAGCAAACATCATGGTTTATTGCTTGCAGGATCTGAACTAGAGAACAAGGCTGCAGATGCAGCAATTTATACCCTGGCCCCTAGGTGGTGGCCAATAGGTTTAAAGCAACCTATTGCCACCATAGGGGCAACCAATAGCAGCGCTGGAGACGGGTTGTCTGAGGAGCTGGGAGCCATTAGCTAGCTTCCCTGCTCAAACAGCCTTCCAGCGATTACCACGTGGTGTTCCCTTAACAAAGCAATACATTACACTTGTCTAATCTAAGGGGGAGTAGTTCATGTACAAGCTACTTCTCAGCTACAATAAAATCATGAGGAAATGATATCTTATTAACAAACTGACCTGCCATTTAAAAATAGCATCACAAGACCATTGAACCCTCAAATTTTGACAAGAGAAGGTCATTTGAGCACCAACTCAAACTTTACCTATTTTTTCCAGTCTCAGTGGTATACCTTCCTTTCTTGTTCCCTATATACTTCTCATAAGAGGTTGAGCAGACCAGACCATGAAATAGCTATGGAAGACTAAAAACTACTTTATTTAGATTGGCAATAATAATCTAATCGTGAAAGTCTGATTGCTTCCTTTCCTCTCTTTTTTATATTTATATGAATCAAGGGATGTCTATTAGAAACTTCTTTGTAATCTTCCCTCATTGTTTTCACTGTTTCCTTTCCTGCTTTGGTAACAATATTCTCTCTTTGCAGCACTGTCATACTCTTTTTGCCTTACACCCATTTAAAATCAATTTACTGGAAATCCAACTTTCTATCCTTCCTACATATATTGTTCCATGTCATGTGCCATTCATACTTTATGGAAAGAAAAGACAGCAAAAATGAGACAAAGAGAAAAGCACATGTGACATTTTCCTATTAGTATGCAACAGAATCTGTCAGTTAATGGCAACAAATACTGTAGTCTCTGACTATGGGCCATAGTTGTATAACAATGACTTAGGATAGCTAATCTGGATGTTTGGAAGATAGAAAGCATAATAAAGTCTGTCTGTATTAGGGAATCCATTTGCCCTTTATAGTTCTGTTGCAACTGCTGAGGCACTTTTCTAAGCAGAATCAGAAAAAAGCTGGTAGGGACCTTGGAGATAAAATAATGATAATAATGATGATGACGATGATGATAATATAATAATAATAATAATAATAATAATAATAATAATAATAATAATAATAATAATAATAATAATAATAATGATGATGATAGTAGTAGTAGTAGTAGTAGTAGTAATGTTTTTTTTTATTGAAAAGTTTTTCCAGTACATTTTATCTTTAACAAAACAACCCCTCCCCACCCCCTCCCTCCCTTCCCAACCCAACCCCACCCTCCACCCTCCCCTTCCCTCCCTCCCCGACTTCCCAGAGCTAAATACAAGGTATAAAAATAAAAAACAATCATAAACTACCATATGCTAATAACAATAAACTATTAGATCTATCGCACTTTAGCTCTTGTAAAATGACTACAAGCAGTATAAATATCCCATCAATACTTATTCAAATGCTAAATGAAACTTTTTAGTCCCATATTTATTCTGAATGTAATCAATCCATTTTTTCCACTCCACAATATATCGTTGTTGCGAATGGTCTTTCAGATACGCTGAAATCTTTGCCATTTCCGCCAGGTTAGAAACTTTTAAAGTCCATTCCTCTATAGTCGGCAGTTCTTCCTTCTTCCAGTATTGCCCTATTAAAAGTCTTGCTGCCGTAATTAAGTTCAGCATCAGCTTAATGTCCACAACAGTAGTATCAGTAATAATACCCAGTAAAAACAATTGCGGACAAAACTTTATCCTTTTCTTAAATATCTTCTGCATATTCCACCAAATTTTAATCCAAAATGCTTTAACCTTTTTACAGGTCCACCATATGTGAAAGTACGTTGCATCTTCACCACCACACCTCCAACATTTAGGCTGGTAATTCGGATACATACTTGCCACCTATAAAACATTTTATAAAAGTTCTCTCTTAAATTTTGAGCTTGTGTAAATTTTACGTTTCTCACCCAAATCTTTTCCCAAGTATCCATTGTAATAACTTCCTGAATGTTCTGCGCCCACTTTATCATACAATCTTTAACAGTTTCTGTTTCTGAATCAATTTCTATCAGTGCAAGATATATCCGTTTGATATGTGCTAGACCCTGATTTCTAATTTGCTTTACCAGATTTTCATCATTCATTAAAAAACCAATTTTCTGATCTTCTTTCCACCTGGCTTGTAGTTGCCCATACTGAAACCAGGTTTGAACAATCTTTTCTCCTCGTAAAAAGTTATACGGCTTCAAACACCATACATTCCTCTCCAAACTTAAGATTTCCTTACACGTAGTCACATCATGTTTGAACCCAACATTTATGTTCTCTATTGCATGTTTTGGTATTGCCCATAAAGATATCTTATAATTTAATAATAATAATAATAATAATAATAATAATAATAATAATAATAATA
>JAKJMR010000874.1:96372-111372 GCA_024449315.1 Daboia siamensis
TTGTTGTTGTTGTTGTTGTTGTTGTTGTTGTTGTTGTTGTTGTTGTTGTTATTTTGAAGAGTAATGGGCCTAAAACAGAATATTGTGGTACCCCACTGCTTACTTTCCTCCATATAGATATAGTATCATTAAGGACTACTTGTTGAGTACAATTTATCAGCTAATTACAAATCCATCTGGTAGTGATTCTAGCATACCAAGAAGTAGGGTTATGGTTATGTCTATTTTGTCAAGTGCCTTGCTGAAGTCTAAATATACTATGTCTACAGCATTTTGCTGGTCTATTAATTTAATCACTTTGTCAAATAATGAAATAAGATTGGCTTGGATGATCTTGGCTATTAGTTATAACTTTATTTGTTTATCTTCCCAGGTAATGATATTAGGCTGATTGGTCTGTAGTTTTGGTCTGGTTTTTTTCCCCTTTTTTATTTTTTATTGTAGATTACCAAATGTAATCTACAATACAAACATACATATTACTCTTTAAACAAAAAAATTAGAGATTTTTTTGATTAAGACATATGAAAGAGATAATAAATAAGAGATGGTCCAGTTAACTTCTTCATGTTTATGACTACAATGGAAATCAATTTAGTTTAGAACAAAATCATATATCATATTCATGCCTTTAGAAGGCAATATCAATGCTTAGATACTTAGATTTGTATTTACAATTCTTGCAGTGCAGAAATACACATGACAGAGATTTTGTGATAATTTATAGTATTTGTACTATTCATATTGTAGTATATTTATTAATAAACTAGTGATTAGTTATAAGTATATATTGTAATATAAAGTAGGATTTCTTTCTCTTTTTTCCTTGGGTTGCATTTTCAGCTTGATTTGTTTCTTTTCTAATTTTTTTCATCTTAAAGATGTTGCAGGGAAGTGGGTGGACTCTTCCTCCCTCACATATAAATGATATGAAGAACCAGGATAGTACAACCTCACTGCCACATCTATCTCTATATTTTTAAAATGCTTGTGTTTCTACCCTCAAGTAAGCCTACCACAACAATTTTTGAATCAAGATATCTAAAATCTGCTAACTGAAAGAATGCATTAAAAAGCAGTATAACTACACATTGCATAGACCTTAATCAAAAATCATAACTTCAAAATCCTAGCTGAAAGGAAACTAACATGAGGAAAGCTGAAATAATTGTTGAAGTAAAAGACACATTGCAGGGGAGGGAGGAGAATTATGGATGATCCTAACACTTCTTTTCATTTTATTTATTTCCATTTCAGTGGCAGTGTTTGGATTATTATTGAGTTTTTTTTAAAAAAAAAACTTGGTAAGCATAATATAAATTCGAATTTATATGGCTTTACTATTATTATTCCAGTACATTATATTTCCCTATATTCCTTGAATTGGATGAATAACATCCTTTAAAAATAAATATTTCAAATAAGTGTTAGGCACCATGGATTTTTCAGAAATATATCCTTTGTTTATTTATTTTTTTTACTTTTAAGGATTACTAAAATGAAAAAGATTTTCTTATGAAATGCCCAAGAACCAAATGTTCATCTTTCCTCTTACGAAAATAGAGAATCAGGCACTTGAGCAAAATAAATTCAGTTTTATGATTTAAGCATTGTATTGAGCTCTTAATAGCATTTCAACAACCACTTTAGTATTAGATTTAGCTGCAGTCTCAAAAAAAATCCAAGGTCATATTCAGGACGTTGTCTGAGTTTTGTATTATACTTTGATAATTAGACTGAAAAAATGATCTTGAAAAAACATAATGAAGTATGATTGGTCTTGAGTTTGGTTTGTCTTTATTGAAGTTAGTACAGAACAGTACCTAACATTATAAACTACAGTATAATGTAAGCCATGAACTTCCTAATTCAGATTCCTCTCTTTCACATTATGTTATTCTTAAAAAGCCACTGCATCTATTTTTCCTTCTTATAATAAGGCAGTTATTCCTTCTTGCATTTAGACCTATCTGCAGTTTAGAGTTACCTCTTGATAACCCAAAGACTCTTTTATAGAAAAAGTCATACATAGACAATGTTTCGTTATCTTTCTTTGCCTTTAAATCTTGTATTTGAAAAATAATAATTTAATTTAAAATTTTATTTTGTTTTTGTTTTTTGAGATTACTTCCACATGTATCCCAGAATCTATAAATCTTAACTTTATATTTCATCATTTTTAAATAACTGCAGGGGTTTTTTTCTCATAGAATGCTCAGAACAGCATTCCAGCACCTTCTTTTTGCACACAGACACAAAAAGCTTTTTTACAAGCTGTGCTATTCCCTCTATTGGCTTTTGAAAGCCTATTGGCTTTTGAAAACCAATAGGAATTGCTGCTGAGCACGCCAAAAGACAACTTGCACAGGCAAGTCGTCTGCAGCAAAATCGAGTTGGCAGGAACTTTGCACCCCTCCTGGCTGCCCAACTACACCATCTCAACTAGGTAAGTAAGAGAGGACAAGGAGTGGGAGGTGGGTTCTGCATGGGCAGCATCGCTGGCAGAGTGGTTGTGAGTGGGGGCACAGGGGTGGTGGTGGTGGGCTGCCCCCTGAGGCCGGAGTCAGCACCAGAATGGCTGGTGCTGTGGAAGCCACGGGGCGCGCTCTGTGCAGGGTGGGTGGCATTGCTGGAGGGGTGGTTGCGAGTGGGGGTGGCAGCAGTGAGTTGCCTCCCAAGGCCCGAGTCAGTGCCGGAGCAACTGGTGCTGTGGGAGCCATGGGGCAGGCAGCATTGCTGGGGGGTGGGGGTGGAGGTGGCGGCAGCAGGCTGCCCTCCAAGGCTAGAGTCAGCACCAGAATGGCTGGTACTGTGGGAGCTGTGGGACATGCTTTGCGTGGTGTGGGCGGCATTACTGGAGGGGCGGGGGTGGCAGTGGCGGCAGTGGGCTGCACCCCAAGGCTGGAGTCAGCGCCAAAGTGGCTGGTGCTATGGAGCCATGGGTCAGGCAGCATTGCAGGCGTGGCAGTTGCAAGCAGGAGTGTGGGTGTGTGTGGCAGCGGGCTGCCCCCTGAGGCTGGAGTCAGTGCTGGACCAGCTGGTGCTGTGGGAGCCGCAGGGTGTGCTCTACACAATCAACTTCAACCCTTTCTCATGGAGGACAGAGGGGGAGTTCACTGAGCTTATGGTTTCAATGCCGTCAGGACTGTAGTTCCCTTTTTAAATGAGTATTCACAGCTCCTGCTCTTGCACTGAAAAGGGTTTAATCTTTTCTCAACTCGGTGGCTCGGGGGCTGAAACAGCATGCAGTGACTGGTCCAGGGGTGTGTGATGCGAAGGCTGGATTTTCCCCTGTCCTCTGCGAAATGGGTGAACCGCCCTTGGCCCAATGGAGGACAAAGTCTTGGGCTCCATAGTTTTTACAGCTGAAGGTGTCTATTCTAGGCTGGGCCCCGCATGCAACTTTGAGGTGGACAGGTGGTTGGCCCTGGGCTGAGACCATTCGCTTTTGACATCCTGGGTCCTGGAGGACAAGGCCTCCTTCTGCATGTGGGCCAATTCCACCACTGAGGCGTAGCTGTCTACGCCACTTAGGGAGCTGCACAACACCGATGCCGGACAGAAGCCGGAGGAGCAATTTGGGGATGTGGTGCCAGTGGATGAAGAGGAGGAAGAAGAAGAGGATCACAAAACAGAGGGGGTGAGACCTTCCGGAGAGAAAATCTTCATGTTGGTGTTATGCAACACACTGGGCCGCTGCTGAAAGTTCTCCTGTGCACAAGGGGAAACAGTGGAATTTTTGTGAGGGTGTGCGGATGTACGGCCACTGCTGTGCTTGGTGCCTGGTCTCCAAATGGGTGCATACTCCACATTGGCTGGGCTGGTCACTACCGATTTCTTGCACGCCTGCCATGCAGAGTGGGCCCCGCAGCTCCCATAGCACCAGACACGCTGGCTCCAGCCCTGGGGGGCAGTCTGCCATCAACAGCCTTCGCGCCCATGACTGCATCAGCATCACCGCCCCTGTCTCCTGCACCCACCAAGATGAGAGTTCTGGCACCTTTTTTTTTTTTTTAGAAGGCACTGAATAACTGTATATTGATTTAATATCCATTATATGCTTTCACATTATCTGTGTATATGGGGCTAAGTAGCAATGTGGGTGTAACAACAAAACGTGGGTGTGAACAACTAGGTGAGCGTATAGTAATGTTGGGATTTTTTCATACAGTAAGGTGTTAGATAGTGATTGCCCATATTGTTACTGAAGCTTCAAACTAGGACATTTTGAGTACATGTTGTATAACATTGGAGACATTGTTATGTGGTAAATTCTAAAGTGCAGGGCATCATCCTGACAGCTGCCAGTACAAAGAATTGTAAATAGAGTAACCTTAGTTTTTTAAAAAATGCTACTCATGACTGGTTGTATTCCTTAATATGAAGTAAACAGATTTTTCCTCTTTATGTTCTAAGCTTTAGCTGGGCTGTTGCTTTTGCTCATTGGTGTATTGTAATTAAGTTTCAAACATAACAAATTGTTTTCAGATTTGATTCTGTGTTCATTCTGACAGGGATTTAAAATTGAAGGTAATCTATTTTTCTGTCTCATATTACCAGCATTATACAAAGGAAGTCCCAAGTAAAAGTGAATTATGTGAGAACAAATAAAGTTGCAACTTTTCTTCAGTGTAAGGTCCACTTTTAAAACTTCACTTATCTAATCTGAACTTGAAGCTTAAATGTAATTTGCTTCAAAATTTAGTCCAAAACCTGATCTGGGTTCTCCTCTCCTGTCAAATAAAGGCATACTTAACTTTATTCTGAGAGAATGGCCAGATGTTCATGCTGCTTTTTTACTTTATATAAGCAAGTTCACCACCCTCTAACTGAAATCGGAAACTTTATTATCTCTCTTCTATATATATGTGTATATCAAGCAACTCTTTAAAAAAAAATTATGACTTTTCATGTTTTGCTGATAGTTGTGAATATACAGTATGTGATCCAAGAGGGCAAAGTCAACTAAGAGATCCACAGAAGCAATTTACATGCTTACATCTGAATCACAATTCTATCATATGTTGATTCTTCATAGGGAATATATATTTTGTGTTTGTACAATGTCTTTATATTCCCCATGAAGAATGGTATATAGAATCTACTGTATACTATATCTTAAAGTAATTATGTTCTACTTTTTCATATTAATCTATTACTTCAAAAGGCTTGTAACTGAACTAGCCAGGCTTAAAATAATGTATATCAAGGTGAATTAAAGTTCCTTTACATAAAGGAACTTTGTAAGACATGCTGTAGTAGCTGCAATACTATTTTTTAACTTAGCCCTGTCATCCACACATCAATATAAAAACACATAAAGTGGAAACAAAACTTTATACTGGTATTGTGAAGTAGGACTTCTAAAATAAGTTTCACATGTTATTTATTTATAAATGCAGCTGTCAACACTCAAATTATTTTCCAAATCTCAAGATATTAAAATATATGGGATTTAATTATGAAAAAGACAGATGTTGTAACATCTTTTGATTCCCATTCAGGTAGTTCCCAGATTCTCATTTATTTTCTGGAGGACATAAACTAATATGTTTAGTTTTTACATGTCTGAATTAGTGGACTATTGAGAATATATAGCTTGCTCTTGTGTTCTTTTTGCTGTTTTTAATTTGTTGGGAATTTATGGGAAACTAAGTCATACATATAAATTAATTTTTGCACATACTGTGGGATGCCTTTGTTAAGGTTTTGTACCTGTATATATGACTGGCATCATAAACATTCAGTTATTTTTATTAGCATCTCATTTTCAGTCTTTATTCTTATATATTAATAATTTAATACATGAATTATAATTTCTTTACTTTAGAGACAAAATGAAACAATATTGCTCAGAATTGGGAAACATAGCTATTATGTGTGGTAACAAAAATGAATAAAAAGATGACTTTTTTTTAAAGTAGCCATATAAAAAAGTTTGTGCTTCAAAATAATCATTAAGCTTTCAGTTAAGAATGCAATGGTTTTTCCTTCAGCTCCAAAAATGATCAGTATACATTTACAACAAGTGTGAACAAATAAGGGTTCCACTGATTTTTTAAAAAATGGATTACAATATAGGCAAATATTTGCCATATGTTAAGTCTACATAGCAAGGGTATTGTATTTATAATAAATTGATAATAATAGTTAACAAAAGCTGTGTAAAAAGTATCCATCCTAAAAGTATGTATTCTTTGCAATTAATAACATTAACAACAACAACAATAATACCTGGGATAGGCAGATATGGGTGTTTGATGGTATTACAGATATCGTTGCTTCCATACTGCGACAATATCTGTAATACCATCAAACATCCATATTTGCCTACCCAGGTCCTTGGTAAGGACTCGATAGGTAGACAAAAATGCCAAATCCAGTCTGAACATCTGTCTCTATGTGAAGATGATGATGATGATGATGATGATGATGATGATTCATAATAATAATAATATGTTCAAGAAAGCAGACTTGAACTGACAATGCATATGTGAAATGATCCTAATGCCAGACAATTCTATTTATTAGGTAGCATATAACATTTCACATTATTTTTATACTTTCAAATCAATATGGGCTGTAGATAAGTATACAAGTTCTGTCTGACTTTGCAGAACAATTAGTTGTATATTTATTATACAATCATTCAAACTGAAGTACTGTAACTAATGCTGTGTTATTTTTCTTGTTATGAGTTTAACCAGAAGTTATAATAAGGATAATAAGCAACAATATACTTCCTGACATTGCGAGTTATAAATAATGTGAAATCTCTTCTTGTAGAGATTATTGGGGGGGGGGGGGGGAAGAGAAGGGTACAGTATGCTTTGTGTATGTTTGCTTTTGCATGTATATATGTAAGACTATGCTTTTCAAATATTCTACTGTTCATATTTATAGTTTTATCAGTAGAATAGTATGGTATTAGGCTTTTATTCATGGGAAAATAATATTTGTGGCTTATTATTCCTGAATTATCAATGGAACTATCATCAAAATCTTAGCAAATTCTACTGTATATTAAATCAATAGTTTTGATGTTTTCCATAATTAATGCATTATCTTTATATTTTGAATGTATCATCTTTCATTTATCTTCTTCATTCTAATAAAATGTGTTAGTTTTCTTTGTTTTCCTTTCATTATTTTTTCCTTTTTTATTTGTTTACAATCCTTCATTTCATTAGGCAGTTTTCTCAAGTACAGATGCTTGAGAACAACATATACTCAATGGCAAAATTATCTGTATAACTCATCTTTCATATACTGTCTGAATCATCTACCCTGCTTAGCTATGGTAATGAATATTGTTTTATTAAAAGTATTGAATAAACATTAAATGCCAGTATGGTTGGGACCATGACCCATTCTTGTGTAAACTGTAATATACTGTAATACATTTTTGCTTTCAAAATATTTTTGCATACTTTTTTCTTCCTAAAAACAGGATGCAACTTCTTATCTGACTAAGAGAACTTACTTTATAAAAGAGACTATATAGCAAAAGTATTGCTAATGAGATGCCTCAGAGAATATTATAATAACCTTTTTGATACATTAAAAAGATTTAGGCATTCTTGGTTTATGTTTTTTTTTCTAAAGAGTAAAATATTCTTTAAATATTTTTCCCACTGCACCTGAAAATAAATGGCTCTGCCACAATTTGCAACAGTGCCATCCATACTTAAAAGAGAGGTATTGAACTGCCTGACTTGCTAGCATAATTTACAAAATGTTAAGCTTCATTGCATAATATATTCCATGTTTGTCTTCAGTTTCAAGCAGAATGAAACAATTTGCACTACGCTATGTATTTTCACAACTGAAATACATTTTACAGTGTGTTGAAGGTTATCCACTGTAGTTTGCTATGTATTGTTACAAAGGATTGATTTCAATTTAATTTTATGCAACTATTTGATTTTGCCCACAAGGACTTGACCAGTGCCACATTTTGTTTCAAAGCCTAATTACATATAAAGAAATTTTGATTTCACAATTGTTGTTGAATTTATTTTTTGTGAACATAACAGAATAATATTACAGGCATTAGTTTTGATATAGGATATTTCAATAGTCATAATTCCTAATTCATGTATTTTAAACATGGTGAAGAAACAAGTGACTAATTTATTACATTTACTACATGAAATAAAAAAAAAATAAAACAGTCATAGTGAAAATAGAAAATGTAGAATAAAGCTTTGTTCAACTAAAAGACAAAATATTTATACAATCTGAACTCTATAAATTACCTGAGATGATCGGATTATGGTAGTATTAAAATGTAAAATTATAACAGACAATTTAAAGATAATGTACATTATAACTGTATATGCTATATATATCTATAACTTGTTTTTCTGATTTTAGGTAAAAAAAGCACTGTATTTCATTACGTATTGAATGACGTTAATTTATTTATTTAGCCTTGGTGGAGCAGTGGGCTAATGCCTCCTTAAGTAACACCAGCTGCCTGCAATTAGTGCAGGTTCGCATCCCACCAGGCTCAAGGTTGACTCAGCCTTCCATCCTTCCGAGGTAGGTAAAATGAGGACCCAGATTGTTGGGGGCAATAAGCTGACTTTGTAATAATGCCGCTTGGGGGGGGGGGTGAAAGCCCTAATAAGCAGGCATATACATAGAATGAAGGCTACTGCTAAGCTTGTAAGCCGCCCTGAGTCTTCGGAGAAGGGCGGGATATAAATGGAATTAAAATAAATAAATAAAATAAATATATATTAGAGGCAAGTAGCATTTATAAATGATTCCTTGATTCTAAATTCTGACTATCTATGATTCAAGATTGTAATCCAGTGTCAGGGCTGGGTTAGTTGCTGGAAAATTAACTTTGTAGATTTATTTGAATAGCGGACCATGAAAGTAGAGAGTGTCAGGAAGATCTGACAACAGTTGGTGCTAGAAAAAAATAAAAGGAACATCACACCATACATTTTTTTAAAAAAATATATGAATCCAATTGCTTCTTTTCCAATAAGATTTTTCTGCAAATGCAGAAGCTTTGAAAACAAACAGTAAATTCCAAGTCACCATTTCTTCTTAATCAGTAAATGGAATAGAGAAGAAATACATCTATTCCATTCCCCACCATCCAGTCAGAGCTGAAAAACCCTTTTAGGTGAGAAGTGAAATATCTTCAAAGAAAAACAAAAAGTCCAGTTGCCTCTTGTAAAAACACCTTTGAGACAACCATGACCTAGATGACTGAGAATCTCCATAGATATAGAAGAAATAATGTATAATTTCTAATATGATTATTCTTGCCTTTATGGGAGCCAAGTAAGTAGTTAGAACAACTTTTTGAAAGCCTGAACACACATGCTTTAATATTGGAATGAAATGAAAGTTCTGATGCTCAGGCCATAGGGAGACAATTCTATTGGAACACAGATAGAACCAACTTAATGACATATAATCAGTCAATTAGCTATGCTCCTACAATAGCTGGTGACTGTAATAGTTTTGACTGGATCATTTCAAAATTGATAAATACAAAATAATATATACAAACAGGTATTATAATAAGAAAAAAGCTCATAATCAATATTTAATAAGCACAGGAAGGTTTACACAGTAAGATATCAGGTTTATAACATGGCCGTGATAGGACATTTCCAAATATGATATAAGCTGCTGTACGGAGTCCTATGGAGTTGTACAATTGAACTTATTTTAGTTATTATAAAGTAATAGTGGGTATTTTCAACTTTCTTTTCTACTGTATTTGCAGCAATATTTTATTGTTTTACAGCAGTCAGAAGTATAGAAAGGGTTAGCAGAAACATTTTTTTGTATGTAGATTTTATTAACTTTTTGCAGTAACAATCTTTAGTATTTAATAAGCAACACATTGTCTGGGTTTATGTGTTTAACATTAATAGTAATACAGTTTCCATTCCTAACCTTTATTCCATTTTTCTAACCATTTATAGAAATTTTCCCATGTTTGAAAGTATGCTGAGTCTTGCTCCCCCTTCATTTTCAATCCAAACCTATCCATTTCTGGACAGTGCAAACTTTTCTTAATTATGTCTTCTTCATTTTTCCAGTATTGAACAAATATAATTCTCGCTACTATTAATATATGTAGTATTAAGTATAAACATTTCTTATCATAATTTTCAGATGTTATGTCAAAAAGAAATAATTCCGCTTTATAGTCGACATGTGCTCCAATCCTCTTTTCTAGCCACCTATGTATTTTTAACCAAGAGTCTTTGCTTTAGGGCATGTCCACCAAAGATGATAATATGTACCTGGATTTTGTCTGCATTTTCAACAATTGCTAGACACATTTATAAACATTTTGCTAATCTTGCAGGTGGTAAGTACCATCTATAGAACATTTTATATAAATTTTCTTTATAAGTAGCTGCCCTCATTATTTTGTAATTTCTTTCTCATACGTTTTGCCATTTTTATAACTCTACATTGTGCCCATTTTTTTTTTGCCCAAGTTATCATTGTTTCTTTAACTTATTCATCTTCCATCTTTAAATTTAACAGAAACCCTGTACAGTTTCTTAATCAATTTGTCATCTGATGGCAATAGTATCTGGTCTAACATTGTCTGGTCTTTGTAAAAACCCTATATTTTTGCATCTTTCTCATATCTCATTTGCATTTGCAGGTGTTGCCCCCATGTTAGCTCAATGCTCTGTTCTTCCAATTCTTGTTTAGTTTGTAGTTTCCCATCAGTATTCAAAATATCTTTATAAGTCACAAGTTTCTCTTAATTGATTAAGTTTGGGTATACAAATGCCTCCATTGTCGAGATCCATCCTGGTATTTTCATGTAAATTCTTGATTTTACCTTTTCCCATGTCAAAAGCAGTGCATTTCTTATATAGTGGTTTTGAAAGTATTTGTGAATTTTTTTCTTCCCATACCATAGGAAAGCATGCCATCTAAGCTGTAATTCATGCCCTTTTAGGTATAATAGTCTTTTATTTCTAAGAATTATCCATTCTTTTAACCATGTTAGTGTGGCTGCTTGACAGTACAAAACCCAAGAAATATTTTTTACACATGGATGAAAAACTATTTTAATTTACAAAACTTTTCTTCTCACACTTAATTTCTTCTAAAAATTTTAGACTGCAATTTTTGATATAGGCTGACTTTTGTAATAGCTTATAGTGAGATTTGATTTCAGAGTATGAAGAGTACATGCTCTTTTTAACCAACTGCACCCGAAACTTTAACAAAAATATGTGTTACATGGCTTATACTAGAAAGAGACAGTATATCTCTGTATTCTATATGTAAAGCCTCTTGTAATTTTCAAAGGTTTTCATTTATTATCTGCCTAATACCTGCTGGAGACACATTGTCCATGACATACCATTGTTTATATTGATATTTGATTCTGCTAACTTACCTGCCAGGTAAATTTAATAATAAGTCCAAGTGTTTGACCTAGTTTAACCTTAGCTATGATGCCACACTAAATTGACTACCAGAGATTGTCAAATTAATTACACAATCTAAACATGGTGAAGCAGCAGAAACAGATTTAGCCTCAGGAGAACTATGGATATATCATTGGTTCAGATTTTCTTAGGCCTCACAGCCGTGAGACCTTGACTTGACCTTTTTCCGTGCTGCATGGTGTCTGGTACCTGACAGACATGATTTATAGTACCCAATTGCATTGCTCCTCAAATTAAGTTTCGCTTTCCCTGAGTTAGGTCTCTATTCTGCTGAAGCATATGATTTCCTGTAAATCCTCAATTTAAGTTTTGCTTTCCCTGAGTTAGGTTTCTATTCTGCTGAAGTGTATGATTTCCTGTAAATCAGGTGGTGTTTTGCTAACACGTATGCTCTGACTCACGCTGTCTGGTAACTTTCTATATGTTACCTCCTTCTTTGCTGTAGTGACCCTTCCCTGCTAAAACTGCTTATTAAAAGAGACTGTTGCGATCTGTTCGGGGGACACAACATCACCCCGGGCACTTCGTGCTCTCTCATCTCGAGAAACTTCTGGTGTGGTGCTTTTTATTCGACTTCTTTCGTCCTTGCGAGGACCCCCAAAATTGTCTCGGCGAGGGCTGAGACTCGTTCCTGCGGGAACCCAGGACAACATCAACAGGGAACCTCAGACAACGAGTACATGTTGCAGACTCGCTGCGACAGAGAACTGCTTAATGCTTAAGTCTAGTTGGATTTTACAACTATAGTCTATACAGAATACATAAAATCTGTTGCATCTTTACATTTACATTTAATTAACTGAAAGCAAAACATGAATGGTTACAACAAATCAAAGTAGTAATGTGTTTGTTTGGCTTCTATTAAATGAATGTACCCAGAGAAATGATACAGAATATTGTAACACAAAATCATGGACTACATAAGTGCATGGTTAGAAAACAATTACAATGAATATAAAAGAGTTTCTCTGACTTTTCTACTCCTCGTTTACGTATCTTTTTTTAATTCACAAAATTATAACTTTGGAAAAAGTGATTCTGTATCATTCATCTTCTACTGATGAAGAAAAATATTATGGTTCATGGGGCAGGACTTTATTATTACCAAAACCCCATCAAAAATAATATTGAAAAAAATAATTTAAAAAGAGGAAAGAAAACAGTTTTACTCTGAGGATGCAAAAAGAAAAGAAAGACTAGGGGCAGCATGATAGCATTGTTCCACTATTTGAAGGTGCCATAATGAAGAGCTATTAAACTATGTTCCAAAGCACAACAAGGCAAGGCAAGAAGCAATGGATGAAATCTAATCAAGGAGACAAGCAAGGAAAAATTTCCTAACAATGAGAACAATTAACCAGTGGAATGGCTTGGCTTCAGAAGTTATGCGTGCTTCATCATTACAGGCTTTTAAAAAGAGACATTTGTCTGAAATGGTATAGGGTCTCCTGCTTGAGCAGAGTTCAATTAGAAGACATCTAAATTCCCTTCCAACTCTGTTATTCTGTTAGGTAACATCCGTTGCAAAGCATGGTGTCACCTTCCAGTGGTGGTGGCCCAATTTACTTAATTATTTTAATATGTAGATCAGTGGAAAAGAAGATACTATGTGAAAGGAATTCACTTCAATAATTCAATATAAAAGTCAAAACAATGTCATTCAAAGAGCTCAGAATGCATGAGTGCTATATACATACAGGTTTCTATGTATCTTGTACTGAAAAAAAATGGAACATATAGATTTTTACTATAGCAACATGTACATCAAACAATCAGTAGTAGTGCTCAATTCACAGAAAACCACAATTATATGAGTTACGTTATCATATCACCCTTGTTAGTTTTGGAGAATAGTATGATTTTGTTGCAATTAAATTAATTTGCACTAAAAGAAAGGTGGTGGGTATCCTAGATTCTGTACTTGTACATGGAGCATTTAATCTGAAATGATATATATAGTTGTCCCTGATATAAATAACAGAGTTGTTAAACCATCTGGACATTTGCTAGCCATTACTTCAGAAATTATAATATTTAGGAGAGTCCAAAAGACAATAATAATTGTGGAAGATAAACATCTAAACATCATTACCCCCCGTAGATAGGGCACGCAACTTGGGGGTCCTCCTAGACTCACAACTTTTGTTTGAAGATCATATTGGAGCTGTGACTAGGGGGCCTTTGCCCAGGTTCGCCTGGTGCGCCAGTTGCGGCCCTATCTGGACCGGGATGCCCTACGTACAGTCACTCATGCGCTCGTGACCTCTCGTCTGGACTACTGTAATGCTCTCTACATGGGGCTACCCTTGAAGACCACCCGGAGGCTCCAACTGGTGCAGAATGCAGCCGCGCGAGTTGTGCTGGGAGTTTCCCGATACTCCCATGTTACACCTTTACTCCGCGAGCTGCATTGGCTGCCAGTTGTCCTTCGGGTGCAATTCAAGGTGTTAGTAATGACCTATAAAGCCCTACATGGCATGGGTCCGGATTATCTACGGCAACACCTGCGGCCAGTGTCAACTTCCCTCCGTCCAGTGCGCTCCCACAGAGAGGGTCTCCTCAGGGTGCCTCCGATCAAAGAATGCCGATTGGTGGCCCCCAGGGGGAGGGCGTTCTCTGTGGGCGCGCCAGACCTCTGGAACCGCTTGCCGGTGGAGCTCCATATGGCTCCTGATCTTTGCTCCTTCCGGCGCGATCTAAAAACTTATTTTTTCGAGAAATCCGGCCTGGTTTGATGGGTTAAGGGATGGGATTTTAAATATTTTAATTAACTGTTTACTGTTTTATATTGGGCATTTATTTAATTGTTTTTTAACTTTTGTATTTCATCTCTTATATATTTATTGCCCTGTTCACTGCCCTGAGTCCTTTGGGAGAAGGGCGGTATATAAATTAAATAAATAAATAAATTATTGACATGGCATAGCCACTTTAAATTATCAATGTAGTGATCAATTCACATGCACAGAAAAAGAGACTAAATGATTAGCAAAATAGGTTTGAATAGAATTACAAAGAATGAGATAAATTCATTAAATAAATAAATCTTTGTGAACTTGTGGGCCTTTTCTTAGATATGTGCCAACTTCATAGTCATGCATAAGCCTTTGCATATGGAGATGCTTAGTGAAGGATGAAACAACAAGAAATAATTTTGTGTGCTTGACCTACCCTCAATGCAGTATATGGAACCATGAAAAAAGCTAATATTTTCTTTGTGTCTCAGTACATTAAATGGTATGGTACAATGAGCTAGTTAGCTAGTTTTTTGCCTTTGTATATTTTGCTTTAACTACACCAACCACCTTTCACAGGCATGCCAGTTAAAACTAATGCTTCCAAGTAAACAGGGTTTTTGGCCATTTTTTAATGTAAATTTCAACCAATTATGAACAAGAAGCTATATACAAGTCTTTTGTGCTTGAATCTCAATTTACATATCTTTACCAATGAGTATAAGATACACTTTCATATCTGTTGTTTAGAGAAGCAACTTTTTGCTGTTCAATTTACTTGGAAATGTATTATATAATTATATTCTTGC
>JAKJMR010000874.1:116372-126936 GCA_024449315.1 Daboia siamensis
CACTTTAGGTTGGTTTTAATAAGGTTTTTTTTAAAAAAAAATCAATAAATTGCAAATCTTGAACACTGAATATCAGACAATATAAACATGCATTGTATCATAGTATCAGTATTATGAAAAGTATACCATATAAGCATGTATTTTATTTTTGTGTCTTCTATAAATGAATCTTACTCCTTTTAACATTTATTGTAAACTTATATGAAAAATAACCTCATAAAAAAGTGGTTTTTTTTAAAAAAAATCACCAATGTAGTATTTTCCCCCCACCTGTCAATACAGGCAAATTCTTATTTTCTACTATCCTCCTTTCAAAATGTCCAGTGCTAGATCTACTTCAGCTCCAGTCCCTCGCTTTCTCCGTTTATTCTGGATTGCTTGGCGTCCTCTATGGCAGAGGAGCCGTACTCTGGAAGGCCGCGGTCTGGAAGGCCCCACCCAGTGGACAATTGGGGGCCCATGGAGTTGCGGCTGGGAATAACGCCTGGAATGGTGAAGCAGCGGAGGAATTGTGGTGGCGCCTGGAGTGGCCGGCCATTAGTAGACGGGACTACTACTATGGCCTATCATACTTTGCCTTGTACAAACATCTGCCTAGTTTTCCTGCATACCATCCCCAAAGGACTGAGAGGGACCTGGGTATAAGCCACGGTGAGAAGGTGGCTTAGACTTACATCTGCTGCTCCCTAGAGGTGAGACTCTATGGGGTATGCCCTACCCAGAGTGTGTGTTCCAGACCACCCCCGGGAATAGAGCTGCGACCGTTGTGAGAGGATGGTAGTCAGCCTGTTCTGGGGGTTCACCCAGCTGGAGTGGCAGTGAAGCTGGGTTGACGGCCTGGACACCCACTTACCCTCTGTTTTATATCCTCCTGATTAATTTATCATGAGACTGTCCTCTCCTGGATTCGCTTGTCAATTATGGTTTATATTCGCTACACCAGCACGGACTTGTTCGCCCTCAGGGGTGCCCCCCCTCCTGGTGCGACCCGCCTTTCCTGTCACTTTTTATCTTGATTGTTGGGACCGATTGTTGGGACCCTGAGAGATGGCCGGGCAGGGGCAGGGCCCTCTGGTATAAATTTAATAAGAGGCACCTGGTTAGTTTTTTAGTTAAATTTTTTGTGGGGTTAGGGAGGGGGGTGGGTATTTCTTGTGGTTGTTTGGAAATGGGGGGTAGTCCATCAACCGTTGTTCAGGCCAGGTCCAGGATTGATCGTGTGGGGGGGAGCGGGAGTCGGCTGCCTCCGGAGCTCTGGAGCGGGTCGTGGGATTACCTATTCCCACGATGGTAGGGAACGGCAGCAGGTGTAGGAACAGAGGGCCGTATCGTCATCCGGGAAGGCATCTCCACTATTTACAAGTGGTGATGCGCTCCGACCCTCTGCTTCTGCCCCGAGGTCCCGGGAGTGAGGATGAGCAGCCACCTGAGCTCCGGTTGGTGTACTTGAACGCCAGGTCCGTTGTTAATAAGGCTCCTCTTGTCCGGGACTTGGTTGAGGGTGAGCATGTGGACCTGGCTTGCATTGGTTGGGCCCAGAGGGTGGTATTCCTCTGGTTGATCTTTGCCCACCAGGTTTCCGGGTGCTACACCGGCCTCGGGCTCAGGGTAGGGGTGGGGGAGTGGCAGTAGTTATGAGGGAGACCTTGTGTCTGTGGGAGGCCACCGTTCCCCAGATAGTCGGGTGTGAATCTCTCTTCCTGAGATGCTGTCCTAAGGAGCAGTTGGGCTTGCTGCTGGTGGACCTTTCTCCTAGTCACGCAGCAGCAGCCCTGCCTGAGCTTCTCGACATCCTCTCTGGGTTGGTGATTGAGTTCCCCAAACTTATAGTTTTGGGTGACTTTAATCTACTATCCCTGGGAGGGTTGTCTGAGTTAGCTCGGGAGTTCATGGTTTCCATGATGGCCATGGACCTAACGCAAGTAATTCATGGACCGACTCATGTGGGAGGCCACACCCTTGACTTGGTTTTCTTATCTGGACGGTGGTTAGATGATCTTGGTGGGGGATCCCCAATTGTTATGCCCCTGTCATGGACCGATCATCATCTCCTACGGCTGGTCTTCCGTTTTGCCACTCCCCGCCGTGCGTGTGTGGAGCCAATTAGATGGTACTGCCCCAGGCACTTAATGGACCCTGATAGGTTCCAGGCAGCGCTGGGGTCTCCACCTGCCTCCGTTGCTCACAACTCGGCGGATGCCTTAGTGGAAGCCTGGGAAAGGGCAGCCATGGAGGCACTTGACCAAGTTGTACCCTTGCGGCCCCTGACCCGGTGCAGATCCCAGCGAGTTCCATGGTTTTCCGTGGAGCTTCGGGAGATGAAGCATCGGAGACGGGGCCTAGAGAGTCGTTGGAGATCCAGCCGATCCGAATCCGACCGATTGCGACTAAGAACCTATATTAGGTCTTATCTCACAGCGATAAGGGTGGCGAGGTCTAATCACTTCGCTACCCTTATCGCGTCCGCAGATAACCATCCGGCCGCCCTATTTAGGGTGACTCGCTCCCTCCTTAATCAGGAGGTGAGGGAGGAACCCTTGCAGGGTTGTGCCGAAGAGTTTAGTCAACATCTGTCGGACAAAATCGCTCGGATTCGGACCGATCTGGACTCCGACTGGGCAGAGTCTGACGACCAGGACACGGGCAGTCTTGTCGATATTATCTGGGAGGAGTTTGATTCTGTGACTCCGGAGGAAGTGGACAGGATTATGGGGAGGTTGAGCTCCACCACATGTTTATTGGACCCGTGCCCTTCCTGGCTGGTTTATACGGCTCGGGAGGGGACACGAGGCTGGTTCCAGGCGGTTATATCTGCCTCTTTGAGTGAGGGTAGTTTCCCTGCCGTCTTGAAGGAGGCGGTGGTGAGACCTGTCCTCAAGAAGCCTGCCTTGGACCCAGCTGTGTTAAATAACTTTCGTCTGGTCTCCAACCTTCGCTTTCTTGCGAAGGTTGTTGAGAGTGTGGTGGCGCATCAGCTCCCTCTGGTCCTAGATGAAGCAGATTATCTAGACCCGTACCAATCGGGTTTCAGGCCCGGGTACAGCACAGAGACAGCATTGGTCGCTCTGGTGAATGATCTCTGGAGGGCCCGGGACAGAGGATATTCCTCTGTCCTAGTCCTATTAGACCTCTCAGCAGCGTTCGATATCATCGACCATGGTATCCTGCTGCGGCGTCTCAGGGGATTGGGAGTGGGAGGTACAGTTTTTCAGTGGTTCTCCTCCTATCTCCTGGGACGTTCATAGTCGGTGTTGGCAGGAGGGCAGAGGTCGACTTCGAGACCTCTCGCTTGTGGAGTTCCTCAGGGGTTGGTCCTCTCACCTCTCCTGTTCAACATCTACATGAAACCGCTGGGTGAGATCATTCGTGGTTTTGGAGTTGGGTATCATCAGTACGCCGATGATACCCAGCTTTTTATTTTGACCCCAAACCACCCCAGTGATGCCCTCGACATGATGTCCCGTTGCCTGGAAGCGGTTCGGGTCTGGATGGGGAGGAACAGACTTCAACTCAACCCCAACAAGACTGAGTGGCTGTGCATACCGGCATACTGGGATATTGAGAATATTCCATCTCTTTCTATGGAGGGTGAGCTATTACCCCCCGTAGATAGGGCTCGCAACTTGGGAGTCCTCCTAGATTCACGGCTCAATTTGGAGGATCATATAATGGCTGTGACTAGGGGGGCCTTCGCCCTGGTTCACCTGGTGCACCAGTTGCGGCCCTATCTAGACCGGGATGCCCTGTGTACGGTTACTCATGTGCTCGTCACCTCTCGTCTAGACTACTGCAATGCTTTCTACATGGGGCTGCTCTTGAGGACCACTCGGAGGCTCCAACTGGTACAGAATGCAGCCGCGAGAGTTGTGTTGGGAGTTTCCCGATACTCCCATGTTACACCTCTGCTCCATGAGCTGCATTGGCTCCCAGTTGTCTTCCGAGTGAGATTCAAGGTACTGGTAATGGTGTTCAAGGCCCTACATGGCATGGGTCCGGAGTACCTCAGGGATCACCTGCTGCCGGCATCAACGTCCCTCCGCCCTGTGAGTTCCCACAGAGAGGGCCGCCTCAGGGTGCCACCGGTTAGAGAATGTTGTCTGGTGGCCCCCAGGGGGAGGTCCTTCTCTGTGGGTGCCCTGGATTTATGGAATCGGTTGCTGGTTGAGCTCCGGATGGCGCCCGACCTTCGCTCCTTCCGATGCGACTTGAAGACCCACTTGTTTGAACAAGCCGGCCTGACCTGATGGGGGATGGGTTGGGATTTTATCGTTGTTTTTTAATATGTATATTTATTGTTTTAGTTTGGGCATTGTGTTTAATTCTTTTTTTTAACTTTTGTCTTCTTGTATTTTTACATGTTTGCCCTGTTCACCGCCCTGAGTCCCTCGGGAGAAGGGTGGTATACAAATAAAATTAAATAAATAAATAAATAAATCTTTCCTAACCATTCATGTTTCTATGAATACTGTATGTCAATGATCCAACTGGATGTCAGTATTAATGCGGAATACACCTACACATAAACTGTAGCTCAACCAAGAAACAAGGTTAAGAAAGAAGGTTAAGAAACAAGGTTAAGAAAGAACAAGAGACCTCCATAAAACAAGTGATCTCCACGTTCCTTGTAGAGTAAGCCAACTGCTCCATTCACTTTTAGAATAAAAATAAACGTGCAGAAACAGTGTCCCTGAAGAATTACTTCTGGCTGGCATAAATGAAGTCATGCATCTTATCGCTCAGATGCTGCTATGCTATGAACTCACCACTCCATCCTTCCACTCCTTCTTGATCTCCATGCAAATCATAACTGTAATATTTCATGAAGCAGCAGAGTTTTAAAAGAGTAGAAACTAGAGGTTGTGTTATATTGTGCTGTAGCAATATATATTATTTGTTCTCCTTATGGTAGACGGTAGGAGAGGCCATGTGGCAATACTGAAGAATAATGGAGAAAACTATCCAAAATATCCAAGACAACGATATGACTTTTTTCAACTGCTCTTTCAGTTAACCAAAGCATCTTAGAAAGACCTGAGTTATCAGCAGCATGCAACATTTTGTCATCTCCTTCCCTCTTTTACTTTACTTGTACTTTTGGCTATACAACAGAATCTGATACCATCCAGACAGTCATCTCCAATTTTGTGGGTGAACTAGAACCTATCACATAGGGCAGGCCAAACCATTACCTTTATGAATAATTAATCACTGCCTTCATTCTATCAGGAAAGCAACAGTCTTATTACCACATTGGTAGAAAGGTTATTGCACAATAGAAAAGTAAGAAGGTTAACACTGCTACATTAGCATGACTGACATCAAAACAGGGGGCAAGAAATACAAACACAACCTCCTACTCTTTCACTTGACCAAAGCATGATGGGAAAGGCAAGTACTACGAACAGGGGAAGAAATAGAACAGAAATCTTATGGAAGATTGATACAAAGAGCACTTCATTGCCAGCTCATGTTTTTTATTAATAGAAGTTGCTGATTATGTTTTTAAAGCCTTGCATTTGTTGAATTGTGAAAGTGCATGATATGTAGATAACAGCTACAGTATGCATGTATATAACTGTACGATCTTCAGAGGCTGTAGAGCAGGGTTTTCAACTGGTGGTACATGTACCACTTGTGGTACTTTGCCACATGGCAGGTGGCCTGTGATTGCTAGTCAAGTGTAGCAGTGGAGGGGAATGAACCTAAGCCAGCCAAGCCTGAGGGAGAGGGAGAGGGAGAGGCAGCTGCAGTTGCAGTTGCAGGACTGTCTGGGCTTGGCAGAAGCCCCAGGAGCTGGCAGGGCTCCAGCTGATTGGCTCCAGCTGATTGGCACTTCCAGAAGCAGCTCGAAGCTGGAGGTGAACTGAAGAAAAATAAGGGGGCGGAATAGAGGAGAGGCTATAAAAGAACGTGGTTTGGGTGGGTGAAAGGGAAAAAAACAACAGGAATGGCTTAATCCCTATTAACAAATGTAATTAGTTTTACCCCCCTTAATTGAGTCTGTTTGTTATTTTTAGAAAGTTTTCTTTTAAGGTAAAGTGGCTTAATTTAAAGCTAAAGCTTTTCACAATTGCAGGAGCCTTTCTGTCAATGATTGCAATATTGTGACACATGTCACCCCTGAGGCAGCTTAAAGAAAAAAAAACAGAGTTTGTGTTTCTTTATTTTCTTGCTTTGCACTTGATTACTGTGTCTTTAAGGGTACAGGGAAGGGATTGGCGGGGTGCATTCTTACTACACTGTGGAAGAGCTCAGAAGGGCAAACCAGCTAGCTCAGGACTCTACAAACTTAGAACCCCCCCTTTTTTTCCTCCCACTGTGTCCTACTATTTGCTTTTGTATTTTTGTATTTTATTCTATAATAAAATATTACAAACTGTAGAAAAAAATAAAAAATACCAGTTTTAATTTCTTTGGTGGCTGTTCTTGCTGAATCACTTTCCCTTTGCACTGACAAATGTATGCACCACTACCAGCTAGTTCAGGGGTCTTCAAACTTGGCACTTTTAAGGCTTGTGGAATTCAACTCCCAGAATTCCTCAGCCCTCTGGTTAGTTGAGGAATTTTGGGAGTTGAAGTCCACAGGTCTTAAAGTTTCTAAGTTTGTAGACCCCTGAACTAGCTGGTAGTGGTGCATATTAATAAATATGGATAAATTCATCATACATTTGTCAGTGCAAAGGGAAAGAGATTCAGCAAAGGAGCAGCCATCAAAGAAATTAAAACTGGTATTTTTTTCTTTTTTCTACTGTTTGTAATATTTTATTATAGAATAAAATACAAAAATACAAAAGCAAATAGTAGGACACAGTGGGAGGAAAAGTGGGGCGAGTGAGGGGGAGAAGGCAAAAAGAACAGAGTTCCTCTATTGCAGTAGAAGGAAGAATTAACATTGAACCTCAACTTTTTACTTTTCCATAATATTATAAACTAGCCATTTCTATAACAAAAAATGAATCTAATCAGTAAAACCCAAAATCTCCCCCCCCCTTTTTTTAGTCATCAAGTTTTTGACACCTTGTTAAGCACTGCTAGTACTCAAATATTGTCATGTCCTAAAAGTGGTACAATCTGTGAAAAGGTTGAAAAGTCCTGCTGTAGAGAATCAAACATTCTAAAAGGAAAATATATATATATATAAGTGAATATAAAGATTTAGGAAGTAAGGAACTATTGCAACTGATGAGATCTTGACTAAGTGAATGGATCCTTTGAAGTTCTTGTTGGGAGAAAATAGGTTGTCTTTGAAAAAACAAATTGCTGTTTGCTGCAGCTCCAGGGATGACTTGATGGGGAAGCTCTTAGATTACACCTGACTTTAGCTGTCTTTTGACATTAGTTTAAGGCATAGCTCTTCTGGAAGCGATTTGACGCATGACACCTATTTTTATTAGAGTGTGTTCTTATTTGTAGTTTGAAAGCTTTATGTTTTACATTCTGTGGACCAGGAGACATGTTTGTTTCTTATTTATTTATTTAAACAACTTAAATAATCATCTAGGAATCCAGTGGGATTGCACAAATGATACAAATATAATAAATAAATGAAGGTATATTACTTAACTTTGTGATTTTCTTAAGTTTGCATGAAATTATTGATTAATCTCAGTGGATTGGTTGTTTTATTTTCTTCCTGGGTAAAATTCATTGAATTGGGCTCTTTGTGGGACACTATTCTTCTCCATAACTTTTTTCTTCTTTACTATATTCTTACCCAGTATGTATGCCAACTCTAACAAAGGATTAGCATTAAGAGAATTTCAACCCTTTGTATCAGAGAGCTTTGAGTGCCTCAGGCAACAACTGTATGCCTTTACTTAAATGCCTTTCCATTTTTACTACTATTTTATCAATCCAAAACTGCCATTTTGCAGTTTAGGGATTATTTTAACAGCTAACAAGGTTGGTGGCTTGGGCATATCTGAATTCAGTTTAACATTCATTCATGGTCTGGGAATTGGATTTGAATTTACTGGCTTTTAAATGCATTCAGTACCACTTTCTCTATTTCTATATTATGAGACAGAATGAAACAATGGCACTGACCACTTGCCCTTCATAATTTAGAATATATTAACAATGTTCCCTTGATACTCTTCAGTTCTTCAGCCTATATTAAGATGTAATTCCTACTGCACTTCTACTTATTTTCATTGGCCTGCAGTGATTTTTTGAAATTAAAACATTGTGTTACCAAACTAATTTTCTCCCTGGGGCACTATGCATTATTATAGATCTAATCCAATCTTAGTGCAGAACACTTTCTCCATTTATGATTGGTACAATATAAGTCTGTGGAGACTCTTTTCCTTGACTGTTACTATCAGCTCACCTTCCATTTTCATCTAAGTAATAATTACCCTGAATAGAATAATTTCATTAGGGTTTTTTTTAATGAAAGTAATGTGTAGAGTGAAATGACATTTTATGGTATATTTTTTCTTGTGGAGATTCTTCACAAATTTAAAGGAATTGACTATAAACCTGTTCCTTCAAATCTCCAGTACCTCTAGATTTTATCCCAATAATAATTTATCATTTCTTTGGTCACGTGCATATGTGCATTTCCATCTCTGCTTGATGTGCCCCTATGACTACAAACCAGATGGAACACTAAGATATGTTCAGAGAGCCTTATAATTGCTGCTATATTTCTGAGAAAGATTTGAAATTTTATATTTCTTTTAATTATCCAGAGCAGATTTAATTCTTTGAAAATGGACCAAAATTGCTCTAGGCAAGAAGAAACAGCTGTTTAAAGTAGCTCAACCATTTTATTTTAAATTCTACTGTAAATTTGCTATCATAAAATTATTGATCAGTTAAGTATATTAATAACATTTCTGTATTCTGTCCTTCCATCTTTTGCTGGTATGAAACATACATGGCTATGATCTAGGTATTCAGTTAAATAACAAATTGGTTCCTAAGGGCTTCCTTTTCTACTGTTAATATATGCATATTAATTATTAGTGTTCTACTTTTTTGTGTGCCTGTAAGGCAGAATGGGTACACTGAATAATATTAATTGTCTAAAAAACAGTCTAAATTTTCATTCATTAATCAATGATATTACAGGTTAAGGGCACAATCGCTTCTAAATTGACTTGTCACAAGCTTCACTGAAACAATGGTAATTCTTTTAAATTCATTATATTGCATAAGAAACTTTCTGCAACATTATACTTTAGAAATTTCAAGATATAGAAAATTAACTTGAAATATAAGTTAATATAATAAGTAAAGTTTATCGTTTGTTGTTCATTGTGAATAGAACTAGAAATTTGTGGACAATGGATTATTATAAAAAGTTTAGACATGCTGTACCTTGGTACATCTGGTCTCCGATGACTTGTATAGTTTCAGAGATGGAAATTCAAGCTTAATGTTTCTAATTAATTCTGAAAAAAGGGGATAAAACCAAAAGTAAATTTACATGTTCTCATTACTGATTTAAATAATGATAATTAGATTGAAATGTGTTTCCCCAAAGTTTCCATCATTGCAATGCATATCTTGCTTAAACCATAAGTTGCCTGAATATAGAATCCTAAAGCATTATGTCTTTTTACTGATAAAAATATTTTCTTATTCCTTATAACCTGACATACTTTCAGGCAATCGCTTAATTCCAAACTTTTCTGGGGATATTTCCAGTTAAATGCAACCTATTGTTTATTTTATTTTTACCAAACCATAGAGAAATTGAGTCTTGTCTCTTTGCCTCTTTATTTGAAATGGTACCAGAATGTCTGGGCCTGAGCAGTACTGTCATACCTGGGTACTCGACTGCTTCAAAACTCATCAATTTAGTATTCAATGCATTTTGAAGTTAAAATTTTGTCCCAGTACTTTGTCTTTCTGCCAGTACTCAATGCACAGGGTAGAACTTGATGGCATCGGCTGCCTCATGACTTGCTATTCTTTCTGGCTGAAATAAAGGGTCATGTGGTTTGCTCAGTATTCATCATTTGTAGTACTTATCATACCTCTCAGAAGGAATGAATTATGACTACCAAGATACCAATATTTGTTTCCATGAGCTATCTCACTTTTTATCATGTAACCCAGAATCTCCATTTAATGAAAGAAAGATTCAGTTGATCTTCTTGATCCCTCATGGTGATTTTAACTTTGGTTCATGTCTAGTTTATTCCACTACCTAATACCCATTTCCCATCCATGTGACAAAGTTTTTTTCCTTCCTTCTTTCAAGTGCTGCCCAATATCTGAGAAAGCTCCTTGTCAAAAAACACTTTAACCCTGATAGAGTCACCCATATTACCAAGTATTCAGTAAGGATTCCATATGCAGTATGATTTTTGCAACCCATTCTTTCAAAATGTTTTTATAATGTGGCTGAATGCACATTTTCTATGTGTTTGACTTTGAAGTTTTTGTCCTGATGATAAAAAACTTGGAAGAAGGTCTTATGATTATGGCAATTTTTAATTTTTAAAATAGTTTACCTTTCTTTCAAATTAGTCATAATTTTTACTAGAACTTATCATTCAGAATATCTATCTATCTATCTATCTATCTATCTATCTATCTATCTATCTAT
>JAKJMR010000874.1:126946-145812 GCA_024449315.1 Daboia siamensis
TATCTATCTATCTATCTATCTATCTATCTATCTATCTATCTATCTATCTATCTATCTATCCTATCCATATATCTATTAGCCATCCATCCATCCATTTACCATTCATCCATCCATTAGATTTTTATCCTGCCTTTATTACTTTGTAGAAAACTCAAGGCAGCAAACATACATACCTATTCTATTCTTTCCTCCTCCTATTTTCTCCACAACAACAACCCTGGAAAGTGGGTTAGGCTGACAGAGAGTGACTGGCCCGAAATCACCCAGGTGACTTTCAAAGTATCCTGGTTTCTAAGACAGGACCTTAACCACTACAGGGAATGCTTGACTTACAACCATTTAGCAATCTCTTGAAGTTACAATTGCACTGAAGTTAGTTATGGCTGGCCTTTGGAATTCCCTTTCTAGCCACTGCCTCTTGCCTACCCTCTCTTTATGGCTATATCAGTTAGTAACAAAATTTCTGGTCTCAATTGCCTTTGTAAGCTGAGGACTACCTATACACCAAACCAGCTTCTCAACAATTATGTTTTTGAATGATGCCTAAAGAAACCAAAAGTATTGGATATATTTTAATATACCAGTAGATTCTTTAAAACATTAATAATGGTGTTGCCTATGAATAGAATTATATTTTAACTTCCATATTTTTGGAGCAAATAATTATAAACAGCTCATTCTTTATAATTCTTTTCATTTTTATATGTTTTTGATCTGCCTTTGTTAATATTAGAATTTAGTGTGCCAATTCATGTGCTAGGTCAGTGAAAAAATAGCTTAGTGGCAGGAACCACACTTTTGGCTATACTAGTATTTAGGAAGGCATGGGAAAAAAGGCCTTTTTAATAATCTGTTAAGTCAATATATTCGCTTAAATATGGTCTTGTTTCATATCGAAATTAAAGGAAATATCTAACTGCATTTTGACAGCCTGATTTCAGTGATAGGCTGCATACATTCATGTTGTATGCATACAGTTAGAATTAAGTTTCTTATATTAGGTAAAGACATATTAACTGATATATATTTTATTTTATACATCCTGTTTTTCATGCTGTGTGTGTGTGTGTGTGTGTGTGTGTGTGTGTGTGTGTGTAAGAGACAAAGAGACATGACTTATGTGTCTTAAGAATTCTTTCTTATGTTAGGACTTACTTTATTTTTCAATAAAAAAGGGACAGAGGACAATAATAAGTATTAATGCAAATATGTCAAATACTGTTCAGTCAGTTGGGGCTTTATTAAGGCTGTGCTGCAGGGAATGTGTGCAGGTATTATAATCTTCCTTTCATCAAAAATAGTCTATGCTATTGCTATTATTATAAAGTTTTTTAAAAAATAAAAAATAATGCTGTTTTTGACAGTCAACCCTCTGAGTTGAAATATATGAAAACCTGCATGGATTATTATATGTATAAATTTTGAAATGCTTAAAAATATTTAAATTTTGTATATTATTATTATTCATTTTCATAAGTTAAATGCATTTTGATTTTACAGATAATCACAGTGACAATTGCTTTGTAATCCTCTTACAAAAACACAAAGCTATATTACGACTTTTAGGAAATCAGCTGGAATTATTTTATTTATTTTATTTTATTACATTTATATACCGCCCTTTCCCGAAGGACTCAGGGCGGTTTACAGGGTAATTAAAAAACACAGATATAAAAGTTAAAAACAAATTAAAAAAAATATATTAATCCCTGCATTAATAAAAAACCCCAGTTCAAATTAAGATTAAACTAAATTAAAATTAAAAATTCTCAGCCTGGGCCAGAGAGCTCGAATAGCCAGGTCTTCAGGTCCCGACGAAATGAATGGAGGTCGGGGGCAGTTCTCAACTCCACCGGCAGCTGGTTCCAAAGGGCAGGCGCACCCACAGAGAAGGCCCTATCCCTGGGTGTCATCCGCCGGCAATCTCTCACCGGCGGCACCCTGAGAAGACCCTCCCTGTGGGAGTGCACTGGACGAAGGGAGCTTGATGCCGGCAGCAGGTGTTCCCTCAGATATCCCAGACCCAAGCCATTTAGGGCTTTATAGGCCATCACCAGCACCTTGAATCTCACCCGGAGGGCAACCGGAAGCCAATGCAGCTCGCGAAGTAGAGGTGTTACATGGGAGTATCGGGAAACCCCCATCACAACTCGCGCGGCCACATTCTGCACCAGCTGAAGCCTCCGAGTGGTCCTCAAGGGCAGCCCCATGTAGAAAGCGTTGCAGTAGTCTAAACGGGAGGTCACGAGCATATGAGTGACTGTGCGTAGGGCATCTCGGTCCAGATAGGTCGCAACTGGCGCACCAGGCGAACCTGGGCAAAAGCCCCCCTGGTCACAGCTCGTATATGATCTTCAAAATTATGGGCTTATTTTCAGGGTAGGTCTTAATTTTGGGGAAACACAGTATTCCTCCATGGGAATTTTTGTCAGCTTATAAATTATGGCTTATCCATGCCTTATCTATCCCCCAAAATAAGACCCATTCTATTTTTTTTTTATTTTTTTGCCTCCAAAAGAGGCACCAGGTCTTATTTTCGAAGCAGGGTGTCTTTTCCATTCACTTCACAGTGGCGGCACTGACAGCGCTGCCAGCCAACCCACTTCTTCTACATAGCTCGGTTCTCGGCTACACAGGCCTTCCAGAAAGGCCTATGACTGCAAAATGCAAGCCTGAGCTCCTTTCTCAGCTGCAGAATGAAGATGCTCCTTCAGCTGCAGAAGAAGTGGGCCAGCAAGGCAAGTGTCAATCCATGGGAGCGTGGCTACAACGGTAAGCTCCACCCCTGCCCTAGCTTGATATTTAGGCATGCACCTCGTTACAAAACTAGTGCTTGTTTTTGGAGTAGGACTTATATTAGGCCCATCTGCAAAAATCAAGTTAGGGCTTATTTTCAGGGTAGGTCTTAATTTTGGGAAAAATTCCATGGGAATTTTTGTCAGCTTATAAATTTCCTATATCAGCAATAGAGAGTTGATCATTTTGACCACTAATATAAAAGTACATTCAAATATTCTGGTGAAATTTATTAAGTGTTTAGAATGGTTATGTAAGATAAATATATAACATAAGCGAACAAACATAATTGGAAAGCCAGTTTGGTATAGTGATTCAGGATTTTGCCCAGAAAGCAAGAGACTGAGTTTTCCCTTATGCACAAAAGCTGGCTGACTGACAGTGGGCCAGTTACTTTCTCACCTCACAGAGTTGTTGTTCTGGAGAAAATAGGAGGAGGAAAGAATTTTAGGTATGTTTGCCATAATGAGTTGGCATAGACAGAAAAATAGAGAGAATTAAAAATATATAATAATATAAAATCAGTTCAAATCTTCATAGGTACAGATACTTAATACATTTTCCTTTTTGTATATTTTTACTGAATACTTAAAAAAATAGGGTTCAGGTGAGTAAACAGAATTTACAAGTGTAAAAGAAATGATTTTTTTCAGTTTTTCATTTATTCTAATTGTAAATAATTGAGTACGTTGTATCATTTAAAAACACAGAAAATTAATATTGAGTTGTAAACAGAATATAAGGAAGAATAGTTAGTGTACTTTAAATAAAAAGTTAAAAAATCTAAAAAGTATTTCTTTGACAAGTGGGACAGCTGCACAAATTAAACAAAAAAAGAACAAAATTGAAATATTAAAACTTTATGTAAAGAGAAACTCAAATTTTAGAAATGATTCAAAGCCATATTATTGCAATTTACATTTTTTTCAGAATAGCAAAACAATTAAAATAAAAATTTTGCTTAAAAATTCTGTATTTTTACTTTAAAAATCAGACTATTTTTATATAAAAATTTAATTAGCCATTCTTCTTCATAGAGATCAAATACCCCATTCAACAAAAAGTAATGAGTATCCTCATATCAATTAGAATATAGAGAATTAGTTAAGAAAAATTGTGGATGTATGTATCTATATCTATAAAAATATCTATAAACACACATACTGTATCTATATCTCTATATACTGTACACAAACATACTACACACACACACACACACACACACACACTACAAACGAGAATGTGGAACTAATAAAATCTACTACAACAGCAGATCCAGTGACAGGGAATATATGAATCAGATGAGGGAACTATGGATGGACAGAAGACTTGCATCCACACTAGAAATAGCTAGTGTCAGACCTGCCCCAATCCAATCCCTTAGGAAAGAAAAGCCTTCTATTATTCCATTTGATTAAAGCAAAGGGTACTTTTACTAAGAGTGTTGGTTGCAGTAAATTTAAGCCAGCTCTAAAATCACTGCACTCTTTGGATGCAAAATAAAGCATAGGTTTGCCCCCATCCCATCCCTCCCCCCATGACCAGTCCATTTCCAGCCAACCAAGATGTATTGAGAACTCTGAGATGTTTGGGGGTAAACTGCATATTTCCCTGGGTGCCTGATTATAAATGTCTATAAAATGTCTATAAAAGTCCACAACTCCAATTCCCTAGGGGTCATGGAATACACTTTAGATTTGGGTAGTTTTGTCCCTGGTAGGATTTCTATGTCACAGTCAGTTGGCTGGTGGGGTGGGAGTGCATCTGAACCTTCTCACTGAAGATGTTCCGTAAGTCCCAGTACTTCTTGGGAATACAATCCTTGGTGACTATGCCCACCTCCCTTTTCAGTTTCACCTGCTGCAGCTTTGAGGTAGGTTTTTGATGGCCCTTTTCTCCTCCCCCTCACAGCCAGCAAGCTGAATTTTTAGCAGCCCCCTCTTACAGTTCACACAAGTGTTCCATTTCTGGAGCTAAGATAGTCCCAATGCAAGGGGCCTTTCCATTCCAGCGGCTACGATGAAGTTCAGGATCTCTTTGTGTGTGCCCATCCTCATCTCTATTGGTTCAGTAACAAATGTCACTGCCCCCTGCCACAGAGTCATACAGCTGGCAAAAAACTACAGGCATTTTACGCTGTTTGAGTTGCACACCCAGTTTCTTGACCAGGGCAGGTTTGACCAGGCATCTGGTGCGCCCCAAGCCCAATAGGCTATGGTCCCTGAACCATTAGTTCTATGGGGATAGTAACAGGGTTGACCGGGGTGACTTACCAAGGGATCATCATTGTAGTCTGACTCACTTTCCACCAGACTAACCACTGGGTCAGTTGGAATTTTCTCACCCTCTTTGGGGGATAGGATGAATTCTACGAATTCCCATCCCTTCAGAGTGGTTTCACAGCTCTCTGTTGTGGTTTTGCTGGTTTTTGGGCAGAACTCTTAGTGGCCTTCTGGGCTGGCATGCAGCTTGGCAGTCAGCAGCTTGGTGTCCCTTCTTCTCACATCTGAAGCAGCCAGCAGATCAGTAGTATGGGCTCTGCTCACATAGTGCCAGTTTTGGGGCCTTTTTCTTTTTCAGGGAGGGGGGGTTCTTTGCCATCCATGGCTCAGCTGGTATCTGGATCAAGCCAGATTAATTTCAATTTCCTCTGCTAGATTATTCCAGCCATGGAGGTTGGATGGGCACTTCTGGAAATGCAGCTGTTGTAGATCTCATTACTTAGCCCGTCTCAGAAGCATCTGGTCAAGATGTCTTCTAGCCAGTCAGTCAGTCAGCAGGCCAAGTCATGAAATTTCTGGGTGCACTTGGCCATACCCCTGAGACCTTGGTTTTCATGTAATCTCTGACTTTGTGATTGGCTAGAGGGTCTTTGAAGCACTTCCAAAGTACAGCCATGAAGCGATCAACATTTCTCAGCTCCAGGGCATCATCGTTGTGGAAGGTGACCATCCATTCAACTCCATCCCCCTCATATGCCATGGTCATGCACCATAACTTTGGTGGATATTTTTGGACCATACTCTTGCAGGTGTGTACAAACTTGTGCCAGGAAGAATCCCAATTACTTGGAGTCTCCATTAAACTTTACTCCCAGAGCTGGTGCTTTGCACCCTCTCAGTCATTCTGGTATTGTTCCTTCAGCTGATACAGGCTGGGATGGGGGACAGATGCTTGGGTGGTTACAATTGCCAAGGGCAGAGTTAGTTGTCCCTTGGCATGGGTGGAGATGGCTGGTCTGGGGATGTGCTGACCAGGCTAGGGCTTCTTGACCTTTGACACTACCAAAAGCTCTCCTTAGGAACTTTATGGCTTGCTCCAGCACCCAGTCCTCTTGCTCTGGCTCCTCTGTGCTCGATTTTCTCTCCAGTTCCTCCAACTCCACTCAGGTCTCTCATTGGTGGCTGCCATGGTCCCCCATGGGTGAACATCACTCCCAAATGTTTCTCTTCCCATTCTTCCTTTTTCCCAACTTATCACATCTTGGTGGGTTGTCCTCTCCCAGCCATTGGATACATCCAACTCTCCAGGATGGGGTTTCAAGGTTGCTTCTCTCCAGGCCTCAATCAGAATAGAGCTAATCCAACCCCCTACTCAAGCAGGAGAGCCAACCAGCTCTGAAATCACTGCACTTGCTGGATGCAAAATAAGGTGTAGGTTTGGCCCCTCCCCTCGTGACCAGGCCATTTCCTGCCAGTCAGAGCTCACCAAGATTTTTTTGAGAACTCTGAGATGTTTAGGGATAATCTCCACCAAGAGCCTTGGCTTCCCCGGCTTCTTCGAGGATGATGCCTCTGTTTTTTGTGGGGGGGGGGGCTTTTGAACGACATTCTACAACATGGTGGCCCTCTCTCCCGCAGTTGAAACAACCTGTTGATTTTTTTGGCTGTGGCTGGTGGTTTTTCCCCCACGTGTTTCCTCGAGTGGCAGGCGGCCCCATGGTTTTCCTCTGTGGTGTCTCTTCAGTATGTCCATTTCCACTTCCTCTGCCAGGATGTACCAGTCATCGAGTTGGGGTGGGTCTCCTCGATGCAGGCAGCGTCATACAGGTCGTAGTTTAGATCGTCTTTGAAGTGACTAAGGAGTATGTCTTCTGGCCAGTTCAGCTTGCTGGCAATGGCTCGGAATTCTTGGGTATAATCAGCCACTGCTCGCCTGCCCTGCCTCATCGTTTTGATTCTCTCCCGGGCCTTACGGTCAGCCAAAGGATCCTCGAACCGCCGCCTCAAAGATGACATGAATCGGTTGAAGTCGTCGAGTTCTGGGGCGTTGGAGTCATGCAAGTTCACCACCCAGTCTGCAGCCGATCTGTCCAGGGCGGATTGCACAATTCGGATGCGTGTTTTTTCACTAGGGATATCCCAGCCATACTCTTCCATGTAGATGAGGACTTGGGTTAGGAAGAATCCCAGTCATGATGGCTCCCCCTTGAATTTGACTTCCAGGGGCGGGAGTCTTTGGCTGGAGCATTGTCTGTGCCGTGGCCGGTATCACTCCTCATCCTGGTCCCCGTCTGTGGTTCTGGGGTGGGTGGGTATTTCTGAGGCAGCAATTCCTGTTCCATTGGATGGCCCCGGGGTTTCAGGTGCTGGATCCCCTCTGTTACCTTTCCAGTTGCGTCCCCAGGCGCTGCCTTGGTTGCGATTTTCAACTCTCTCCTCCCTTAGTGAGCTCAGGGTTGCTTTCATCAATCAATGACCTTTTCCAGGATCCGCTCCTCCTCACTGGCATGCAGGGAACTCTCCATCTCTTGCCTCCATTCCGGTTGGTGGTTACTCCGCCTCAGGGTCACTTCTCCCGAAGCCTTTTCCCACTCACTTTTCCTTCCAACGCCCATCGACCACCGGGGTTTTCGGTCGTACTGCTCCACGGCTTCTTCCCCGGGGAAATATGCTGCTTCAGCTTCCCATCATCTCTGGGATTCCATTTGGGGGGAAGACTCCCCCTCCATGGGGCTTCCCTCCTCTCTTGCTTCATCATTGTATTTGTTGCAAAGTCCCCCAGTAAGGTTTTCCCTTCCAGGTTGACTCTTATAGCAGATTCCGTCTACTGTCAGGACCCACCTCAATCCACATCTTAGGAAATAAGAACTCTTGGATGCAAGTTTGTCCAAAAGGAAAATGTTTACTAGGATGGAATCGATTGTGGCAATACAAGAAGGAATCTAACAAAGTTACATTTCAATCCTATATAAAGCATTCCCATTTCAGCCCCTCCCCTCATCCATTTGGTCAGGCTTCCATCATTTGCTTAGGTGTCAGGTCCTTCCGTGGGAAAGGGAACTCTCCTTGTTTTTATTGTTTTTGCTTCTTCCTTTTCAGTTGTAAATGAAGATGCGATCCAGATCTGTGTCTCCCCCTCCCTCCCCCAGTTCAACCGTTTCCCTGTTGTTTGAAGATCGCCTTAAGTAACCATCCTCTCCCCCCCCCGAAGAGATGGCAGAATCCCCAGAATAAGCACAATGTGATATAAATGGATTCTGACAGATCAGTTACAATTATCTTGGTATCCCAGATTCTTATGGGAACCAAATGAGGAGGCAAGGAAGAGAGAAACATCCAGCTCAATGGGAAGAACAAGATCCATGTCTTCAACTTTATGGTCTACCACTCATCAGATATCCTGCCCGTATAGTGAGTTGGTCAAAGAAGGACATTGAAACTATCAGTGTGAAGACCCGGAGACTTCTCACAATGTATGGAGGTTTTCACCCCATCTCCAACACCTAGAGACAGTACACCAGACGGAAAGAGGGTGATTAGGATCTGGTGAGTGTCAAAACTATTGTAATGGATGAAAACCCAGAGTATTGAGGAGTATAGAACATCAGTAAGATGGTGCCCGAATATGAGCTGCTGAGAGAATTTCTCAGGAAGTAGCAAATTGGGAGAAAGATCAAACAGAGGAAGTGCCATGGCAAGATAAGACCCTACATGGGATATATCATCAACAGATAATTGAGATGGCAGACATTGGGAATTATCAGTAGTTGATAAGGGCTGGACTAAAAGACAGTACTGAAGCTGTGATCATAATAACACAAGAACAGGCACTAAACTCCAGAACCATAGAAGCAGGAGTCTATCATAAGACCAAGATGCAAAATATGCAGAGAGGTCTCAGACACAGTTCAACACATAATGGAAGAGTGTAATATCTTGGCAGAAACAGCATACACTAAACAGCATAATCAAGTATCTGATACTGTGTACACGAACATCTGTATAGAATATGTACTAGACCTTCCTAAGTCTAGATGGAAGATCCCACAGAAAGGTTGTAGAAAATAAGAGGGTAAGATACCATGGGATTTCTAGATTCAAACAAACAGGCAAGTACTAGTCAATCAACCAGACTGGTCTTTGTTAGTGGACAAAGACCAGAAGACAGCAGTATGTGAAACTGGAGGAGTACCATGGCTTCAGTGGTGGGATTCAGCCAGTTCGCACCACTTCAGCAGAACCGGTAGCTAATTTTTTGTTGCCCAGGCCCAGAATGGACTTCTGGAAGTGGCATCCACAAAGAGAACCAGTTGTTCACATATTTGAATTCCACCATTGCATGGCCTGAAGGAGAAACTGGAAAGGATGTGGAAAGAAAAGGCCAAAGTGGTCCCAGTAGTGGTAGGAACAGCACTCGAAGATTTGACTCTTAAGCTGGAAGAGTGGATCCAACAGATCCCAGTAATGACAACAAAGTTCTCTGTCCAAAAGCATGCAGTGCTAGGAGCAGCTAAGATACTGTGCAGAACCCTCATATTCTGATAGCAGGCCCAAGATTGAGGAAGAGACATGCCAGTCATAAGCGTGAGAAGGCATTCTTTTAATTTTCATTAGTCCATTTTGAAACAAGAAACATAAAATAATGTAAAGTAAAATAAGAATGAACAATTTACCTTACACAAATATTCAAGGAAATAAAAACAATATACAACAAAATGAAGAACACAGTATGTAATTACAATTATATCGCAGGTTTACCTGATCTTGTAACCTTTAACAACTAAGCTTTCAGTGTTGACTAAGCCTGTATATTTTTTTTCTAAAACAAAATATAATATATAACAATATAATATTTTCTGGTTAACTCATGTAATTTTCGCAAAAACTAAGTCACATATCTCTAAAATCCAAATTCAATAAAATATTATGCATTGAAAAGGAAATTAACCTTTTAAAATATCTTTCAGTGTAATATATTTTCCAGAATTTTTTAGACCATTTAAAGTTCCTTTCTTTTTTTCTCCAGAGTAGTCAAAAGAATGATTTTTTTTTTTGTTTAATACTTGGTGAAGTAATCACACATAAAATGGCTGAGATAGTTTCATTGTAAACTTTACTTAAGCTATTCAGGATTGACTATCAAATGCTTAGACACAGATTGCTTCCATGAGCAAAATCCTAGGGATGGACATAGCCATATTTCCCATAGGATGAATTAGCCCTTTGATTTTCTTGCTTTCCTGTTTCTTCTGAGAACAAAAATAGAACTTTAGTGCAGGGCTTTTCAACCTTTTCACCCATTGTAACACTTTTAGGGTAAGGCAATGTCCAAGTACCACCAGTTGCCCAGCAAGTTGTCAAAAACTTGACCAAAAAAAAGGAAAAAAATGATAAAGTACAGGTAGTCCTCGACTTACAACAATTCACTTAGTGACTGTTCAGAGTTATGGCAGTGAAAAGTGACTTATGACCATTTTCCACACTTATGACTGTTGCAGCATCCCCAGGGTCATGTGATTTACAATTGGATGCTTGGCAACTGATTCATGCTTATGACAGTCACATTGTCCCAGGGTCATGTGATCACCTTTTGCAACTTTTTGACCAGCAAAGTCAATGGTGGGGGGGCAGCTCATCAATCAGGTTGCAGGATGCCTGTGTGGGGCGAATCCATGGGTCTCTGGTGGAGGGGGGTTTGACTGGGGTGAGTGCCCTCCTTCCTCCCTCTCTCCCATTGTCCCTCCCTCCCTCCCTCAGGTTGCAGGGTGCCTGTGTGTGTGTGTGTGTGTGTGTGTGTGTGTGTGTGTGTGTGTGAAATCCATGGGTTACTATTGTGAGTGGGCAGAAGGGAAACCAAACTGTTCAATAGGCATGTTACTGTTTATCCCTACCTTTCTTCTTTCCTTCCTGTCTTCCTTCCCTCCCTCCCAAAGCCTAAGCCTTGTTGGGGGGCTGGTGAGGAGAGAGCAGAGAGAATCCACAGGACTCTGCCTCTGGCTGCAGCTACTCCTCCAATTGGTTCCACTTTCCCTGCGGAGACCAAACGGGAGATCTGCTCTAGGTTTTCGAGCGGGGTGCCTTCGCTTGCCAGCCCACCAGCCCAACCAGTTCCCGAGTTAGGTGCATCCTTAGGGCTAAGGGCAAACATGGCTTTTTTATGACTCATGGACTTCAACTTCCAGAATTCTGGGAGTTGAAGTCCATGAGTCATAAAAGAGCCAAGGTTGCCTACCCCTAGGCTAAGGAGCTGCTCTGGCTACTGCAATTGGACAGCCCAAGCGGCAGAGAGAAGCCAGTGAATGAAGGCAAGCTTAGTCAAGCCACTTCCCACAGCTGTGGGAGAAGACACCTCAGGGGCGGGGTGGGACAGCTTCCTTCCCCAGGAGGAGCCAGCAGGCCAGGCAGCAGCCACAGCAGGTACAGAAGGCTTTGGCTTCCTGGAGCTGGGAAGAAGGAAGCTGAACTCTTCCTGGATCCTCGTGCCCAGGGCCAGCTGCTCCTTCCCATGACTCCCAGCATGTACCCAGAGGACACTACCTCCCGCCTGTTCACTCAGCCTTATTTATGCCAAGAAAAGGACACTGTGGGGAGAAGTGGTGGGAGAGGAGGGGAAGGGAAGGGGGGAGAGGAGGACACTGACACCACACCTCCCTCACCTGCCCGTCTACCCGCCGCCACAGCAGCCTCCGCTGGCTGGAAGCAGCACTGCACGGGAGTCTCCGCATCACAACCAGGTGGGAGGGCTGGGTCCCAGCCAGGAGACCGGGCAGGCAAAGGAGGATGGAGAAGTGACACCACAGCCAGGTCCCCAGCTTGAAGACATCTTTGCCGATCAGGCTTTTAGATCGCCCATTCCAGCCAGTCGCTTTGGAGGGCAGCTATGGGTTGTTAATTAAAAAATACAGGGAACAGCAGCAAGCCACAGTGGCAGGCGCTGGGTCACACCTCCTGCTCAGCAAAGAGAAATCACCTCAGCAGGTCTTAAGTGGAGCTACCAAATTTGGGCTGCTGATATCCAGTAGGCGACAGAAGGCCTCACGAACAGGACAGCCACACATGGCAGAGGCACTGCTCGGGGCTGGAGGGGAGGCCAGGCAAATTGCAGGCACAGGTGGTGGCACCGGCATGGAGGGTACTCACACGTGCGATCACCCTCTGGCCCTGAGCAGCGCCTTTGCTGTGCGCATCTGTCCCGCTCACGTGTGCGTTCGCCCTCCATGCCGGTGCCAGTGCTAGTGCCCGCAATCTGCCTTACCTCCCCTCCGTCCCCAAGCAGCACCTTTGCCATGTGTGGCTGTCCTGTTTGTGCGTTCGATCACCCTTTGGCCCTAAGCAACACCCACAATCTATCTGGCCTCCCCTCCACCTGCTTTACACAGCTCCCCCTGGACCTCCACACCCATTAACCCTCCTGCCACCATGCAGAGTAAGGTGACTGCCCCTGCCTCCACCCAGATGCCCTCGCCTCCCCCAAGCGTTTTTTAATTAACCTGCTTTCAGCTGCATTCCATTTCTCCGTTCCCTTCTCAGCCTTTCCCATGTGTTTGTAAAAAAGAAAAAAAAGTTCCATGAGACTTTCTAACTTCTTGCGAGATCTCGTGAAAAGTTAGAAAGTCTCATGGAACTTTTTTTTTTGTCCCACAAACACTGAAGGCTGAGAAGTGAATGGAGAAACAGAATGCAGCTGAAAGCAGGTTAGTAAAAAAAGCTTTTTTAAACTTTTTTTAAACATTTTTTTACAGTGCTGCTCAACTGGTCCTACGCGTACCACCAGCCATGTGCTTGCGTACCACTAGTGGTACACGTACCACCAGTTGAAAAGCCGTGCACTAAGAGAAGATGCCCCTTCATGGATTACTGCCTTGTCGTGGCGAAGGGGCTTGCGTAATTCAATGAAGCTATGAGCTATGCTGTGCAGGGCCACCCAAGACGGACAGGTCATAGCCGAGAGTTCTGACAAAATGTGATCCACTGGCGAAGGAAATGGCAACCCACTCCAGTATCTTTGCCATGAAAACCCTATGGACAGTACCAAAAGGCAAAACGATATGACGCTGGAAGATGAGCCCCTCAGGTCGGAAGGCGTCCAATATGCTACTGGGGAAGAGCAGAGGGCTAGTACTAGTAGCGCCAGAAAGAGTGAAGCGACTGGGCCAAAGCCGAAAGGACGCTCAGTTGTGGATGTGTCTGGTGGTGAAAGGAAAGTCCGATGCTGTAAAGATGTTCTCTCCATAGGAACCTGGAATGTAAGATCCATGAATCAAGGAAAGCTGGACGTGGTCAAACAAGAGATGACAAGACTAAACATCGACATCTTAGGTATCAGCGAACTAAAATGGACAGGAATGGGTGAATTTAATTCAGATGACCATCAGGTATACTACTGCGGGCAAGAATCCCTCAGAAGAAATGGAGTAGCCTTCATAGTCAATAAAAGAGTAGGAAAAGCAATACTGGGATACAATCCTCAAAATGACAGAATGATCTCACTTCGAATCCAAGGCAAACCATTCAATATCACAGTAGTCCAAGTCTATGCCCCAACCACCAGTGCTGAAGAGGATGAAATTGACCGGTTCTATGAAGCCCTACAGCACCTTATAGAACTAACACCAAAAAATGATGTTCTTATCATCATGGGGGATTGGAATGCTAAAGTAGGAAGCCAAAAGATAACCGGAATAACAGGCAAGTTTGGCCTTGGAGTGCAAAATGAAGCAGGGCACAGGCTGATAGAATTCTGTCAAGAGAATACGATGGTGATAGCAAACACTCTTTTCCAACAACCCAAGAGACGGCTCTACACATGGACATCACCAGATGGTCAACACAGAAATCAGATTGACTATGTGCTCTGCAGCCAAAGATGGAGAAGCTCTATACAGTCAGTAAAAACAAGACCAGGAGCTGACTGTGGCTCAGACCATGAGCTTCTCCTTGCAAAGTTTAGGCTTAAACTGAAGAAAGTAGGGAAAAGCACTAGGCCGCTCAGGTATGAATTAAATCATATCCCTGTTGAATATACAGTAGAGGTGACAAATAGATTTAAGAAATTAGATCTGATAGACAGAGTGCCTGAAGATCTATGGACAGAGGTTCGCGACATTGTACAAGAGGTAGCAACCAAAACCATCCCAAAGAAAAAGAAATGCAAGAAAGCAAAATGGCTGTCTGAGGAAGCTTTGCAAATAGCTGAGGAAAGGAGGGAAGCGAAAGGCAAGGGAGAAAAAGAAAGATACGCCCAATTGAATGCAGAATTCCAGAGAATAGCTAGAAGAGATAAGAATGCCTTCTTAAATGAACAGTGCAAAGAAATAGAAGAAAACAATAGAATAGGGAGGACCAGAGATCTTTTCAAGAAAATTAGAGAAATGAAGGGAACGTTTCATGCAAAACTGGGCATGATAAAGGACCAAAATGGCAGGGACCTAACAGAGGCAGAAGAGATCAAGAAGAGGTGGCAAAATTACACAGAAGATCTATACAAGAATGAGCTTAACGTCCCTGATAATCACAGTGAGGTGGTCACTGACCTCGAGCCAGACATCCTAGAATGTGAAGTGAAGTGGGCCTTAGAAAAACTGAGCAACAACAAAGCTAGTGGAGGTGACAGTATCCCAGCCGAGCTATTCAAAATCTTAAAAGACAATGCAGTAAAAGTGCTACACTCAATTTGCCAGCAAATTTGGAAAACTCAACAGTGGCCACAGGATTGGAAAAGATCAGTTTACATTCCAATTCCAAAGAAAGGCAGTGCCAAAGAATGTTCAAACTATCGCACCATTGCACTCATTTCTCATGCTAGTAAAGTTATGCTTAAAATCCTACAAGCTAGACTCCAGCAGTATGTGGATCGAGAACTACCAGAAGTACAGGCAGGATTTCGAAGAGGCAGAGGAACTAGAGATCAAATTGCCAACATACGCTGGATCATGGAGAAAGCTAGGGAGTTCCAGAAAAACATCTACTTCTGCTTCATTGACTATGCTAAAGCTTTTGATTGTGTGGATCATAACAAACTGTGGCAAGTTCTTAAAGAGATGGGAGTACCAGACCATCTTATTTGCCTCTTGAGTAACCTATATGCGGGTCAAGAAGCAACAGTGAGAACTGGACATGGAACCACTGATTGGTTCAAAATTGGAAAAGGAGTCCGGCAAGGCTGTATACTGTCGCCCTGCCTATTTAACTTATATGCAGAGCACATCATGAGAAAGGCTGGGCTAGATGAATCAAAAGCAGGAATTAAGATTGCCGGAAGAAATATCAACAACCTTAGATACGCAGATGATACCACTCTAATGGCAGAAAGTGAAGAAGAACTAAAGAGCCTCTTGTTGCAGGTGAAGAAGGAGAGTGCAAAACTTGGGTTGAAACTTAACATTAAGAAAACCAAGATCATGGCATCTGGCCCTCTCAATTCCTGGCAAATAGATGGGGAAGAAATGGAGGTAGTGACAGATTTTATTTTCCTGGGCTCCAAGATCACTGCAGATGGGGACTGTAGCCAAGAAATTAAAAGACGCTTGTTCCTCGGGAGGAAAGCCATGGCAAATCTAGACAGCACACTAAAAAGCAGAGACATCACCCTGTCAACAAAAGTGCGTATAGTCAAGGCTATGGTCTTCCCAGTTGCAATGTATGGCAGTGAAAGTTGGACCATAAAAAAGGCTGAGCGCCAAAGAATTGAGGCCTTTGAACTCTGGTGCTGGAGAAGACTCCTGCGAGTCCCTTGGACTGCAAGGCGATCAAACCGGTCAGTCCTAGAGGAGATCAATCCTGACTGCTGTTTAGAAGGCCAGATCCTGAAGCTAAAACTCAAATACTTTGGCCACCTAATGAGAAAGAAGGACTCACTGGAGAAGAGCCTAATGCTGGGAAAGATCGAGGGCAATAGAAGAAGGGGACGACAGAGAATGAGGTGGCTGGATGGAGTCACTGAAGCAGTAGGCGTGAGCTTGGATGGACTCCAGAGGATGGTGGAAGACAGGAAGGCCTGGAGGAATGTTGTCCATAGGGTCGCGATGGGTCGGACACGACTTCGCAGCTAACAACAACAACAAAGAGAAGATGGCAAGGAAGTACAGCTAGTAGGGAGAAAGCAGAGCTGCTTAACTCATTCTTTGCATCAGTCTTCACACAAAAAGAAATTATAGCCCAACATACCAAAAAACCTACTGCAAAGGACAAACTAGAAACAAAAATTAAATAAGGAAGAAAACAGTAAGAGAACACCTATCAGACCTTGACAAATATAAATCACCAGGATCCAACAGATTACATCCCAGAGTTCTGAAGGAGCTGGCAGATGTTATCTGAGAACTATTGCACCACATCTTTCAAAAATCCTGGAGCACCGGGGAAGTACCTGAGGATTGGGAAAAAGCTGATGTGGTTCCCATCTTCAAGAAAGGGGAAAAAAAACAGACCCAGAAGACTACAGACCAATCAGTCTAACATCCATAGCTGGGAGGATCTTCGAAAAGATAATAAAAAAACAGATCTGTGAACAACTAGAAGCAAACAATGTTATAACAAGTAGCCACCATGGGTTTGTTAAAAACAGATCATGCCAAACCAATCGTATTTCATTCTTTGATAAAGTGACTAAATTAGTAGACCAGCAAAATGCTGTGGACATAGTATAGTTAGATTTCAGTAAGGCATTTGACAAAGTTGACCACAGCCTACTGCTTGGTAAGCTAGAAAAAGCTGAAATAGACAACATCACCATCAGATAGATTTGTAGCTGGTTGACAAACCATACTCAACAAGTATTCCTCAATGGTACCGCATCCACATGAAGAGAAATAAGCTGTGGGGTACCACAAGGCTCTGTCTTAGGCCCAGTACTCTTCAATATCTTCATAAATGACTTCAGTGAGGGAATAAAAGGGGAACTTATCAAATTTGCAGATGACACTAAACTGACAGGAATAGCTAACACCACAGAAGACAAGCTCAGGATCCAAAAAGATCTTGACAAACTTGAATAATCAGCCCTATCCAACAAAATGAATTAGCAAAGTTTTACATTTTGGAAGGAAAAATCAAAGGTATAAGTACTGATTAGACGAGACCTGAGTCAAAAACAGTAACTGTGAGAGGTACCTTGGAGTCCTAGTGGATGATCACTTGAATATGAGCCAGCAGTATGCAGTAGCAGACAAAAAAGCTAATATAATCCTGGGTTGTATAAACAGAGGCATAGAATCAAGATCACATGAAGTATTAGTACTGCTTTATAAAACCCTAGTAAGACCACACCTGGAATCCTGCAACTAATTTTGGTCACCACACTACAAAAAAGATATTGAGACTTTGGAAAAAGTTCAGAGAAGAGCAACTAAAATACCGAAGGCCTGGAGACTAAAACATATGAAGAACGGCTGCAGGACTTGAGTTTGGCTAGTCTAAAGAAAAGAAAAATAGGGGTGACATGATAGCAGTTTTCCAGTATTTGAGGGCCTGCCACCAAGAAGAGGGAGTCAAACTATTCTCCAAAGCACCAGAGGGCAAGACAAGAAACAATGGTTGGAAACTGATCAAGGAGAGAAACAACCTGGAATTAAGAAGAAACTTCCTAACAGTGAGAACAATTAACCAGTGGAACAGCTTGCCTTCTGAAATTGTGGGTGCTCCATCACTGGAGGTTTTTAAGAAGAGACTCAACAGTCACTTGTCTGAAATAGTATAGGTTCTCCTGCTTGAGCAGGAGACTGGACTAGAAGACCTCCAAGATCCCTTTCAGCTCTATTCTATTCTAAATATAATGTTTCTTTCACCAATATCAGGTAATCAACAAACAATACTTTGTGACACAGAGTGCATATTTATTATATATTTAACCACTCAAAGATTATTATGAAAATTAACGTATCTATGTTTATTGCACTGTTGATTTAATTTGAAAAGATGTTTTTCACACTATCATATAAATATAATTAATAAGTTATATTGGGTTCAGTGGAGATTTCCTATAAGAATATTGGCATTTGTTTGGGTTATTCACTATTAGGTTATGGCAACTTTTCTTGAGGTCACCAAGTCTTTTATTTCAGCTGGAATAAATATGGTTGTAAATAGTTTTTCTAGTCTGCAAAAAAAATCCAGTTTGCAAATTAAAACTATTGAAAATTATGCATTTTTTGTTTTATGGATTTTTTTAAGAACAGCTGTGTTCCAAATTGCTTTGTTGTCCTTTAAATTAAGGATTTTTTATTTTTATATTTGATATTATTAAACTTTTTGATGACATTGCACTAATATTGGGCTAAAAATTATTTCTTCTGTTCTCCTAAGCTCTATAGCCAATGCTATGTCAATATTTTTCTTGTTTAAATTAAGTAAACTATTCTCTTTTTTTACATGTATCTTATTTAGGTCATCAGAGATAAAATGGAAATTCTACCTTATACTCCATAGTTTGGCCCACAAGGGAAATGAAGAGTTGATAAGCACACTTTCCGTTCACTTAAGTGATAATTAAAAGAGAAGAAGCAAAACACAAAAGGGGCCATGAAATAAAATTGTCATTGCAAAAATCCAGACAGAATTACATACAGATATAAGTTTAATAGAATCTAGATAACAGCCCACTCTTGGATTCAATTTAGAACTTAAAAAGAAGAAAATGTTTTATATATGAAGATTGTTTCATGCTAGTCCCAATTATGTTAATTTGGTATTATTGCTTTCTTTACTGTTATCTTCACTGAGAAAAAAAAATACTTTCTTGAAAAATTTTAGTCCCTGTTGCTGTTACTTTGTTGCTATTTTAAAAGTACTTTGATATTAAGGAAAATTAGTTTAGGTTTATAAAACTAAAAATTAGTGTGCCGTGATCAT
>JAKJMR010000874.1:155812-229842 GCA_024449315.1 Daboia siamensis
CTGAAGATGTTTCTGTGGTCATCTGGCTAGGATGATGTCACATTATCTACTCACATTTGCATGCTTTTAAACTGCTAGGTGGGCAGGAGCTAGGTGAAGATGGAAGCTCACCCCATCGGTGCAATGGGAAGAAGAAAATAAAGTATAGTCTGACTTCCCACATACCATCCATCCCAATTACCTCCTTGAAATCCAGCACAGGAGAAACTGCAAATTGGACCAACCAGAAGATCCCTGTTATCAGGAGAGAAACAGAGAAAAAGAGATGTATGGTTATGCTTTTATCTATGAGGTTCCTGGACATATAGCCAGATCAAAGCATTAGCATTAGTCAGAACAATAAGATGCAGAACCTATACAGTAAATCAATGGAGAATGAAGACAGAAAATGCCCAGCTTGCTCCCAGACAGTACCTCAGGGAAACTTCACCAGTTGTCCTCCTTGGAACTCCAAAGGGAGGCCATCCAGCATTTTATGAAAATAGGCAAGCATACTTAATTACTCTAATTATTGTTACTCTAGATTCCAAACAGAAATGGAGATTTTTCCTCTTATAGACTCTGGGGCAATTACTAATTGCATAGATATAGAAACATTAAGGAAATTAAAGTTGCCTACCAAGCCTTAGAACACTCACTGACTGTTGAAACTATTGATGGTCAGCCGCTAAAAGCAGGACTGGTCCTGCACTGCACAGTTCCTTTGTAATTGATAATCAAGGTTCACACAGAATCCATACCATTTTATGTAACTACATGCTTGCAAGAACACAATCCAGTTGTAAGTTGGGAGCAAGGGCTATTCTTATTTCTTCCCATAAGTGCCAACTTAGAAGCTGGGGCCAACCAGCTAATATATTTTGTTCTTGCAGTCCATAGCCTATTTCCTCTGGGAACTTGTGAGGGCAGGATGAGACTGAAAGGAAGGGAGAAGAAATGTGGATAAACTTGAGGAATGGGGAGGATGGAATGCTGACTAGGAAATAGTCAGACAAGACAGGCAGAAGCCCCCAGTAACTTAATCATCAAAGAAATAAACTCAAAAGGACCCACCCTAATAGATAAAGGAGTTAAACATGGCAGTGGGAAGTTTGTAGTTTCAGATTTGCAACATTATGGTAATGTAGCCTTATAATGAAGTAGAATTAGTTCATTTTGTTGTGTTTTTTGCCTGGTTTTTATGGGAAAGCTGACACTGGGAGTATAATATCCTTTGAACTTAATGAAAAGGAACAGAGGTGAAAAAAGGGGAAGGGAAGAAAGGCAAATATAACAGCAACCACAGCATTGGAATACAAAACTCAACTTACAACATGCTTATTTAATGAATAATGCATTCCTTAAAAATGGAGAACAATTGTGAATAAAGTAGGAAGAGAGCTGTACTATTATGCTTGAGCATTTTCTATTTGTGCCTTTGCATATAGAGAGTAGCGTTTGTCAACTTCATCAACTTTAAGATGTGCAGACTTCAACTTCCAGAATTTCCAAGCTAGTATGAGACTAAAAAACATTGATATAACACTGATATAAGAAAGAGAGCCATGGTGTTGTGGTGAAAGGTATCAGGCTAGAAATCTGATTTCTACTTTGCTTTAAGAATTAACCTAGATGTGTGACTTTTTGACCAATCGCTCTCTTTCAACCTTAGAAACAAGGCAATGGAAAACCACTTCCAAAAACATTTCCAAGAAAACAACATGTATTTGCTCAGGCAAACATCAGGGATCAAGATTGATATGAGGGCACCCAAAAAAGAAGAATTTTAATCTAAAAATTATGGTTTTGTTACTTTCGCTTAGTAATTGTACCTTCCATTTCTTCTTCTGTCTCTTCCATCTTTCCTTCCTTATTTTGTAAATGATTACAGGAAACATTTAAAAGACATATCTTCTTGGCCAGTGGAATAAATAATTTTCTGCATCAATTTTGTTGATTTTTTTATACCTTTACATTTGATTTGCAAATTTAGAATTATGTGCTGAAGCTTTCATTGTGCTGTTCAGGATCCAATGAATGATCAAATAAATAAACAATGTACATAGTTTAATAATGGGGATGAAGGTAACATATTTATTTATTGGGGACCACATAGCTAATTACAGTTAGTTTAAAATTCATGACCATAGTCTTCCTATCTTAATCCAACTCAGTTAGTTACACATGCATGACTTTGCAATAGGAAAACAAATCTTCACTAGCCTAAAAAAAAAAAATCATAGTCCTTGCCTGCCTGTGTAACAACCAGAGCCTGTATTTAGTTTTAGTTATACCTGCAGTGTTAGAATTCTCCATTTGACCCATGAAGCTTTTGTTTAGGATTAGCAGTCTTTCCTAGGCTCAATTCTTTTTCCCTGCCCAGGTATTTATTTATTTATTTTTGGGACTTATATGCCGCCCTATCTCCCAAAGGACTCAGGGCGGCTAACAACAATAAAAAACAACAATACAAAAATTAAAAAAGAATTAAATAACAGCCCCAAAATAAATTAACTACACAGTTAAAAATTAAAACATATTTAAAAACCCATCATCAATCCAGGTCAGCCTGATGGAAGAAGAAAGTTTTGAGGTCGCAGCGAAAGGATTGGAGGTCCGGGGCCATCCGAAGCTCAAGGGGGAGTTGGTTCCAAAGGGCTGGTGCTCCCACAGAGAAGGCACTTCCCCTGGGGGTCGCCAGCCGACATTGTCTGGCTGATGGCACCCTGAGGAGGCCCTCTCTGTGTGAGCATTCTGGGCGATGGGAAGTCATCCCCGGTAGCAGATGGTCCTGCAAATATTCCGGGCCTAAGCCATGTAGGGCTTTAAAGGTAAGTACCAGCACCTTAAATCTCACCCGGAAGACAACTGGTATCCAATGCAGCTCACACAGGAGGGGTGTAATATGGGAGTATCGGGATGCTCCCATCACTATCCGTGCGGCCGCATTCTGCACCAGCTGAAGCCTCTGGGTGGTCTTCAAGGACAGCCCCATGTAGAGAGCATTGCAGTAATCTATCCAAGAGGTAACGAGTGCATGAGTGACCGTACGTAGGGCATCTCAGTCCAGATAGGGGCGCAACTGGCCCACCAGGTGAACCTGGGCAAATGCCCCCCTGGCCACGACTCCAATATGATTTTCAAAACTGAGTCGTGAGTCCAGGAGGATGCCTAAATTGCGCACCCTATCAACGGGAGGCAACACCTCTCCTCCCATAACCAAAAATGGAACCTCTTGGACAAGTCAAGATGCCGGTATGTAGAGCCACTCAGTCTTGGCCGGGTTGAGCTGGAGCCTGTTCTTCCGCATCCAAATCCGTACCGCTTCCAGGCAACGGGACATCACATCGAGGGCATCACTGGTTTGGTTCGGGGTGGAGATAAAGAGCTGGGTATCATCGGCATATTGATGATACCTCACCCCAAAACCACAGATGATCTCACCCAGCGGCTTCATATAGATGTTGAACAAAAGCCGCTGAGAAATCTAAAAGGACCAGGACAGAGGAATAACCCCTGTCTCGGGCCCGCAAGAGATCATCTACCAGTGCGACCAATGCCGTCTCCGTGCTCTACCCGGGCCTGAAACCCGATTGGTATGGATCCAGATACTCAGTTTCCTCCAGGACCAAAGGGAGCTGCCGTGCCACCACGCTCTCAACAACCTTCGCAAGAAAGTGAAGGTTGGAGACAGGACGAAAGTTGTTTAAAATAGCTGGATCCAAGGCAGGTTTCTTGAGAAAGGGCCTTACCACCGCCTCCTTCAAGGCGGCAGGGAAGCACCCCTCACTCAAGGAAGCATTTATAGCTGCCAGGAGCCAGCCTCATGCAACCTCCCGGGCCTCATAAACCAGCTAGGAGGGACACGGGTCCAACAAACACATGGCGGCACTTAATTTCCCCATGATCCTGTCCACTTCATCCGGAGTCACAGGATCAAACTCTTCCCAGATATTATCGGCCAAATCCATCGTTTCCCCTTCGTCAGACACTGCCCAGTCGGAGTCCAAGCCAGCCCAAATCTGAGCGATTTTATCCACCAGATACTCACTAAACTCCTCGGCACATCCCTACAAGGGGTCCTCTCCTGTCCCCTGATTTAAAAGGGAACAGGTCACCCTAAACAGGTAACAGGAAGGAGCTTATTTTTATCTGTTGCAGATGGATACAAATCCATTTCCCTGTGCAAAGCAAAGGAAAACATTGAAGTTAAGCATTCTAGCTCTTGAGAAAAGGCTAATGCATATCTAATCTGAAATAAAGCAGAGCTCAGTTCTGTTTACTTTTTCATTTATTCTGTCTGTCCACGTAAGGCAAGTTCCCCTTCAACTGTCCTGTTTGTCTCACTTAAGCAGATAGAAAAGCATAGTGTCTAATTTTGTGTGAATTTTTGAAGCTCTATGTGAAAATGTTAGAAGACTAATTCTTCTTCGTTTGGACCTTAGCCAAACTGCAGCACTATACCTTAGAAAGTTGTTCACCAATAAAAACAATTCATATCACAATCCTAGCAAATTCATTTTTTTTACTTTAAGTGTCATGTTCAGGGTGGGCAAACCATTGAATTCGGTTTGATTACAAATTTTGTAGATTGTTACATCCCACCTCCATCTCAAATTAGGTAGAATACTAACGTACATGGGAAAATTTTTATTGAAAATGTTTTAATAAATTTTTTATGATTGTTGTCTAACAATTAACTTTCTCAAACTATTACTCACTATTTATTGCCCAGTCATTTCATAAATGTAGGGATCAACTAAAAAGTAAACTGATAGAAATAAATAATCAAGACAACAATACCAATTTTTGAAAAATTGTAGCAGTAAGACTTATAAAAAGGATTATTTCCTCCACATAAATTGGACTATCTTCACCCTACATATTTCTGTTACCTTCTTATAGTCCCATACTCCTTAGAGAATACAGCTTTGCTTAAAGTAGACCAAACGTAATATTCACTTCCATAATTTAGGTTTATTTTTCTTGTTTTTGCATTGTTTACAAGAGAAAAGAACAATTTTTTTTTTTTTATTAAAAAGTTTTTCAGTACATTTTAATTATTACATCCCATCCCCCAACCCTTCCCAACCCTATCCCACCCCCTCACCCTCCCCTTCCCCCCTCCCCCCCCCCAGACTTCCCAGAGCTAGATACAAGGTATAAAAATAAAATAACCAATCATAAACTCCCATAAACTAACAACAATAAACTATTAAATCTCTCGCACTTTAGCTCTTATAAATTGACTACAAGCAATATACTTATTCAAATGCTAGATGAAACTTTTTAGTCCCATATTTATTCTGGATGTAATCAATCCATTTCTTCCACTCCACAATATATCGTTGTTGTGAATGGTCTTTCAAATATGCTGAGATCTTCGCCATTTCCGCCAGGTTGGAAACTTTTAAAGTCCATTCCTCTATAGTCGGCAATTCTTCCTTCTTCCAATATTGCCCTATTAAAAGTCTCGCTGCCGTAATTAAGTTCAACATCAAATTAATGTCCAGCACAATAGTGTCAGTAATAATGCCCAATAAAAACAACTGCGGACAAAACTTCATGCTTCTCTTGAATATCTTCTGCATATTCCACCAAATCTTGATCCAAAATGCTTTGATCTTTTTACAAGTCCACCATATATGAAAATACGTTGCATCTTGATCACCACATCTCCAACATTTAGGCTGATAATTCGGATACATACTTGCTAACTTTCTAGGATCCAAATGCCACCTATAAAACATTTTATAAAAATTCTCTCTTAAGTTTTGAGCTTGCGTAAATTTCACATTTCTAATCCAAATCTTTTCCCAAGTGTCCATTGTAATAACTTCCTGAATATTCTGTGCCCATTTTATCATGCAGTCCTTAACAATTTCTGTTTCTGAGTCAATCTCTATCAATGCAAGATATATCCGTTTGATGTGCGCTGGTCCCTGATTTCTAATTTGTTTTACCAAATTTTCATCATCCGTTAAAAAACCAATCTTCTGATCCTCTTTCCACCTAGCTTGTAATTGTCCATATTGAAACCAAGTTTGTACTATCTTTTTTTCTCGTAAGAGATTATATGACTTCAGACTCCACACATTCCTCTCCAAACTCAAAATTTCCTTATATGTAATCACATCATGTTTAAATCCAACATTTATATTCTCTATTGCGTGTTTGGGTATTGCCCATAACGGTATCTTATAATTTAACTTTTGTCTATGCTTTTTCCAAACTCGCAACAAAGCATACCTCAAAATATGCATTTTAAACACGTTGTCTACCTTTTTATCGTACAATAAGTATGCATGCCAACCAAATAACAAATCATGGCCTTCAAGATTTAACAATCTCCCTTGTGTCAAATTAATCCAATCACTTATAGCTGATAATGCAGCAGCTTCATAATATAATTTAAAATTGGGCATTCTTAAACCACCTCTTTCACGCGTATCCTGCATAATTTTAAATTTAACCCGTGGCCTTTTCCCTGCCCAGACAAATTTATTAATACCCTTCTGCCATTCCTCCAAATTTGAGTCCTTTTTAAGAATGGGTATCATTTGAAACAAAAATAAGAATTTTGGCAGAACATTCATTTTTACTGCTGCAATTCTTCCCAATAATGACAATTGTAATTTTTTCCAACTATCCAATTCTTTTTGCACTTTATTCCATAACTTTTCATAATTATTTTTGTATAGTTTAACATTTGAGGGTGTTAAATATACCCCCAAATATTTAACCCTTTCAACAATTTCAAATCCAGTTAAGCTTTCTAAAGCTATCTTTTGTAATGCTGTCATATTTTTAGATAAGATTTTAGTTTTTTGTATGTTAATCTTGAATCCAGAAACTTTCCCATATTGCGATATTAACTCCATCAATTCCATAACAGAATTTTCTGGATTTGTCAACGTAATAACCAGATCATCCGCAAACGCTCTCAATTTATAATCCTGATCTCTTATTTGAATTCCCTTAATTGTTTCCAAATTTCGTATTTTAATCAGTAATATCTCCAACGTTAAGACAAATAATAAAGGTGATAACGGGCAACCCTGCCTCGTACCCTTTTCAATATTACACATTTCAGTCAAACTGTTATTAACAATTATTCGAGCTGTTTGCTTCTGATATATTGCCCTAATTGGTTGTAAAAATTCATCCCCAAAATTCATTTTATCTAATACTTTCAGCAAAAATTTCCAATCCAATTGATCAAAGGCTTTTTCGGCATCCAAAAAAATCAATGCTGCAGAGATCTGGTTATTCCTTTCCAAAAATTCCAACAAATCAACTATATGTCTCACATTATTTTTCATTTGTCTACCACTTATAAACCCTGTTTGATCACCATGAATTACCTGTTGCAATACCCTCATCAGTCTACTAGCTAAAACCTTAGCAAATATCTTGTAGTCCGTATTCAAAAGTGATATTGGCCTATAATTTCTTGCTTGAGTAACATCCTGATCTTCTTTCGGAATTAAAGAAATAAAAGCAGTTTTCCAAGACGGAGGCACTCCTCCCCCTTTTTGAATTGTCTGAAATAGTTCCTTTAATGGCTTTATCATCTCAAACTGTAAATTTTTATAATACGCAGCAGTCAAACCATCGGTGCCTGGAGCTTTACCTACTTTTAACTGCTTAATTGCCAAATATATTTCTTCCTCAGTTATCAACTGATTCATTTCTTCTTTTTGCTCTTGCGTAAGAACCGGGATGCTAAAGTCTTTTAAATATAAGTCAATGTCCATTTCATTAATCTTGTCACTAGCATATAGTTTAGAAAAAAAATCAACAAAAGTTTCCTTGATAAGATTCTGTTGATACACAATCTTTCCCTTATGTTCTATTTTGTCTATATTAGAAGCCCTTTGCTTCTTTCTTAGCATATAAGCTAACCATCTGCCTGGTTTATTGGCATTGCAAAAAGTATTATGCCTTGCAAACCGTAAATTAGTTGCCACCTGGTCAGCCATTAACTTGTCAAATTGTCCTCTTAATAACTTAATAGTCTCTTTGATCTTCACATCCGATGGGTTCAAAATTAAAGCCTTTTCTTTCTCCTTAATCTCTGTTTCTAGTTCTTTCCTCCTAGATTCCAAATTACGTCTATATTTATTGTTAAGATATATCAGCACACCTCTCATATACGCCTTACTAGCATCCCACACCATTTCCATAGAAGTACCCTTGTGCATATTTGTTTCAAAAAAAATCTTCATCTGTTTTTTACACTCTTCCACATTTTTCTGATTTCTGAACAAATTCTCATTTAAACGCCAGGAACGTCGTTCTCTACTATCTTTTCCAATCTCTAACCAGACTGGACTGTGATCAGACATAGTCTTTGAACAAATCTTTATCCTCTTAGTTCTAAAAAAAAGATCATTAGACAATAATATAAAATCAATCCTAGAAAAAGATTGATGTCTATCAGAAAAAAACGTGTAGTCCCTCTCTTGTGAATTCCTTTCCCTCCAAACATCATGTAAATCCATATCATCCATCATCTCAAAAAAAGATTTAGGCAGTTTGGCATGACTTGGGGTACTTCTGTAAGATCCACTCTTATCCATTTGTACGTTCAAAACACCATTCCAGTCTCCCATAAAAATAAAAGATTTGTAATCCAATTGAGTAATCCTGCTGTGTAATAAGCTATAAAAATCAGCTTGCTGTTGATTGGGCGCATATAATCCAACCAAAAGAGTTTTTTTACCTTCTAATAAGAAGTCCACAATAACATATCTTCCTTGTTGGTCTGCTTCAATTAACTCTGCTGTAATTGTATTCTTAACATAAATAACCACTCCATTTATCTTGTTAACTGCAGAAGCAATAAATTGTGTACCTAATCTTGAATATGATAAATACTTTTGGTCCATAGCTCTAATATGTGTTTCTTGTAAGCAAATAACATCAGTCTTAAATTGCTTTAAATATTGAAAAATTTTCTTTCTCTTCTGTGGTGAATTTAATCCATTGACATTCCAAGTTAAGAACTTAGTCGCCATTTCTGGCAACCCGAAGCTTTTGAAGCGCGTCTTCCAGAATCCCTTTTACATTTTTAGGCCGCGCTCCTCCCACCGCTTGGCTATAGGTACACTTTGAAGGTTCCACAACATTCTGCTGGACCTGCTCTTGTTCACGTCTGACACGTCTCGAAGCAGCACGCGTAATCCTCTGATCTTTTACTTCTTCTGATACTGTGGAAATTTGGGTCGCTCCTGCTGCAGTCTCATCCATCTGTGTTGCTTCGGCATCATAAAACTTTCCCTCCTTTGTTGATTCCAGAAGTGGTATGGGGATTGCTTTTAAAACATTATTATAAAAATCACGTGCTTGCAGCACTGTAGCAAGACGGTATCTTGTATCTTCAAACATTACCACCATACCCACTGGGATCTCCCATCTGAACCTGATATCACGTCGCTTAAGCTCCTGTGCCAGAAATGCAAATTCCTTTCGTTTCCTTAGAATTTTTGGAGGAATCTCTTTTAAAACCAAAACTTCTTGGTCTTCAATCACAAGCTTAGTATTGTAAGAGACTTGAATAACTTCATTCCTGATTGCTCTCTTTGTAAAATAAACTACCACATCTCTAGGTAATTTCCTTTGTCTCGCAATCCAGGAGTTAACACGGAAAATTTTGTCTATATCTTCTGCAATTCCTTCAGCTGGCCTTCCCAGCACGTCTTCGAGAGCAACAGAAACTAATTTCTTCAAATCTTCCTTCAAATTCTCCTTAAGGCCCCTAATCCGCACAGCAAACTCCATTTCATGATATTGTACCAATGTCAAATCATAATCAATTTTATCCACCACATTCTCAGTCTCTAGTATTTTTGCATCCAATTTAGTATTATTTTGAGTGAGATCCTCCATTCTTTCGTCAAGGCGTTCAATACATATCGCCATGCCTTGAAATGCAAGCAAGATGTCCTCCCTTATTACTGTAAACTTTTCTGTCAACTTCTCATCCATCTTTTCATCTATCATCTCAGCCAAATGCTGTGAATGCTTTTCCAAGGCATCTTGCAAAACTTTAACAGTTAAAACAGGCGAAGGTAGAGGTGCAGGAGGTACTAACACTTGCGCTGATGGTTGCGGCAGGGGGGAAGCCCCCGCAGTTTTAGGAAGTTTAGAAGATTTAGCGGCCATTTTTCCCCTCTTTTGCAACTACGCACTTTCACTTTCTAAGTCTTCAATGTGGATTGAGCCAAAGATCAAAAGTTCACTTACTCCTTGTTCTCTTGCATCGCTCTGCCTGCTTTCATTATCTTCCAAAGTCCATTCTTGTAGGCAGGGATGGTTGCGTTCGCCTTGTTCTGCTCCAGGAAAAACGGAGCAGACACGCTGCGCAGCCCGGAGAAATCCAAGCTTCGGGGGGGCTCAATCTTTCAGCCGCCAGAACTTAAGCCCTGGCGGCCCCAGAGAGCCCTTCCCCTACTTGGAAACTAACCCCCTCCTCTTCTCCCGAGGAGGGGGCTTCCGAACCGCCGAAACAGCTGATCGGCGCTGTTTTCAGCGGTTCTACAAAGCCGCGAAGCTGACAAGCTAAAAGCAGCTGTCGGCGGCGGCGCCTTGCCACCCGGAAGTCGAGAAAAGAACAATTTTGTATATCTGTCTTTAATACTTATAATGATGAACTTAAGTTATATTTTATATATGTATACTTATTTTTTTCTTTATTATGTGTTTCTAGAATAAAAATGATGACATTTGGAAATAAAGTGGAATCTGGACAATTTCTCACAGCTCAAAACAAATATTCATATGTAGAATTTTAATATGCAAAGTACAGATGAGCTTATGATTCAATAATTAAATCTCTCATTATTGTATTCTTCTAATACCTATTTAAAGTATTAGGTGCTAGTTGAGCATACTATTTTTCTGGTCATTGGAATATCCTCTTAGCCCCCATATGAATTTTAAAATATTGATATAATTCAGAAAAGTTTGGGATTATTTACAATATGATCTACCTCAAAAGACAAAAAAGTTTTTACAAATACTTTAAAGATTAATATAGATAATAGGTACATTTCAGCTGTATATGTAGAATATATATGCACAATAGTAGACATTCAAAACATTATATTAACAAAAATTATGCTGTTCCTGATAAGTAATTTTAACTAATTTTAACATTAAACTGCAAATCCACATTTTGTCTTTCATTGTTATATATCATATTACATATCATATTATGTACAATATACAATATTTATATTGTATACATATACAATATAAATGCATGTACAATATTATAAAATATATGATATTATAACATCATTCATATGATGTTGTAATATCATATAGTCCAAAAAAATAAAGCACAATAGTAAACTCAAAAAATAAACATGCATATATCTTATAAGAAAATGTTAAAAAAAATCTGAAACTTGTATTTTTATATTTTGTTCCATAATTATATGAAAACCAATGCTTCTGCCTTGTTAAAAAATGAGGGCTCCAATCAGTCAAAGCTATACTGTTCAATATGTCAGAAAATTAAAAGGTGTGCATTACTTTTAATAAGATTAAGTACATAATTTCTAATTTATGTTTTAAGAGTATTCAAATGAGCTCAGAAATCAGCTCAATATATTTTTATAAATCTTCAATGTAGTATCTTTCATTTTGTGAAGAAATTAAAGACTACATTATTTTCTAAAACTTACTAAATAGAAATATCAGATATTCCAGTTGCAAGAAGACATGAATACCTGGGTGAACTACTATAACAAGTGATTTGGTGAAATACAGGAAATAGTTATATCTAGTCAGGGTAGTTCAGGAAACAGTCATGTAGCAGATTCTTGGACTAGTACAGTTGAACAGTCATTTCTTTTTAAATGTAACAATGTTACACAGATTGCCTTCTAAGAAATATATTTTTGCCTATAACTGAATATAACTGTACATAGCAAAATGACTTAGTTCCTTGAGTAGTAACAATGTCAGGACCTTCTTCACCCATATCTTAAGAAAGTAGAACTCTTGGAGACAGTTTTTTCCAAGCAGGAACTTTTACTAAGAAATAGGAGATAGCAGGCATAATAGACAGGATCTGAGGGATTCCCTCACAGATCAATATTTTTAAAGTGTCCACAAACAAACCCCACCCCAAAGTTCTTCCAGGCAGTTCCAGACCAGCCAAACTCCAGGTGATAAGTCCATTGTGGGTCTTTGGGCCGCGTGCGCCAGTGGTAAGGGCATATTGGATCTCTGGCCCGCTCTCCCCGGTGGCGACGGTATTTCTTCTGGGCGGCAGTGTTTGGCGATGGAAGCGGCGGCGCCTGCAGCGAGGTTTTTGTTGCTGCAGCAATAGTTTGTGGCGATAAGGCCCTCAACCCATTCTAACTCGTCCTGGTTGCTCCGTTTTTTTTCCCAGAGGGCCTGTTGTTTTGCGACCTCGGTGACCCCCGAAGACGTTCGGGCTAGCCGGTTGAGTCCGGTTCGGCCCATTGGAACCCGGCCTGGTCTGGTTGTTCCGGAGGAGCCTGAAAGATCTGGCTCTTCATCACCCCGATTGTCAACATTAGGTGCTGTTGGAGCCTTAGGTGGCCCAGAGGAAGCTAACAGGCCTGAAGGAGCTACATTTTGTAAGGCCGCGCTCTGGAAGGCCCCAACTATTGAATAATGGGGGGCCCATGGAGCTGCGGCCAGGAATCAACATCTGGAATGATAGAGTGGCGGAGGAACTATGGTGGTGTTTTGAATCGGCTGACCGTTTACAGACTTGACTATCACGGTCTTATATCTTGGCCTTGTATGAACATTGTCTACCCACCTGCATATCATCCTCAAAGGATTTAGAGGGTCCTGGGTACAAGCCACCATGAGAGGGTGGCTTAATTTATATCTGCTGCCCCCAGAGGTGAGAGCTCTAGGAGGCATGCCTTACCCAGAGTATGTCTTCAGACCACCCCTGGGAACAGGACCCACGACCGTCGTGAGAGGATGGTGGTCGGCCTGTACTGGGGGTTTGCCCAGCTCAGGTGGCAGTGAAGCTGGACGGATGGTCTGGATATTTATTCACCCTCTGCTTTAGATCCTCCTAAGTATTACTTAATATGGGATTGCCTTTCTCTGGTTTGGTTTCTTATGCCACGTCTTTGTTACTCTTGCAGAGACTTGTTCGCCCTCAGGAGTGTCCCCCCGTCCTGGGTGCGACCCGCCTTTTTAGCTACTTATAATCTCAATGAAGGGCCCAATTGTTGGGACCCTGAGAGATGGCTGAGCATGGGTAGGGGCCTCCGATATAGATCTAATAAGAGGCCCCTGGTAAATTTTTTAGCTACGTTTTTTGTGGGGTTAGAGAGGGGGTGGGATTTTTTGGTTGTACGGGAATAGGGGGTAATCCGTCAACCATTGTTCAGGCCAGGGCCGGGATTGATCGCGGGGGGGGAGCGGAGGTCGGTTGCCTCTGGGGCTCCAGAGCGGGTCGTGGGATTACCTATTCCCACGACGTTAGGGAATGGCAGCAGGTGTATGAGCAGAGGGCCGTATCAATTTTTGGGAAGGCCTCTCCGCTGTTTGCAAGCAGTGAGGCACTCCGACCCTCTGTCTCTTCCCCGAGGTCCCGGGAGCGAGGATGGGCAGCCACCTGAGCTCCGGTTGGTGTATTTGAATGCCAGGTCCGTTGTTAATAAGGCTCCTCTTGTCCGCGATCTAGTCAAGGGTGAGCATGCGGACCTGGCTTGCATTACGGAAACTTGGTTGGGCCCAGAGGGCGGTATTCCTCTGGTTGATATTTGTCCGCCAGGTTTCCGGGTGCTACACCGACCTCGGGCTCAGGGTAGGGGTGGAGGAGTGGCGGTTGTTATGAGGGAGACCTTGTGTCTGCGGGAGACTACCGGTCCTCAGATAGTCGGGTGTGAGTCTCTCTTTTTGAGATGTGGCCCTGGTGCGCAGTTGGGCTTGCTGCTGGTGTATATTTCACCTAGACACACAGCAGCAGCTCTGCCTGAGCTTCTCGATATTCGCTCTGGGTTGGTGGTTGAGTTCCCCAAACTTATAGTTTTGGGTGACTTCAACCTACCATCCCTGGGAGGATCATCTGAGTTAGCTCGGGAGTTCATGGCTTCCATGACGGCCATGGACCTGACGCAAGTAATTGCTGGACCGACTCATGAGGGAGGCCACACCCTTGACCTGATTTTCTTATCTAGACGGTGGTTAGATGATCTTGGTGGGGGTTCTCCAATTGTTATACCCCTGTCATGGACCGATCATCATCTCCTGCGGTTGGTCTTCCGTTTTGCCACTCCCCACCGTGGGAGTGTGGAACCAACTAAATGGTACCGCCCCAGACGCTTAATGGACCCTGTGAGGTTCCAGGCTGCGCTGGGGTCCCCACCTGCCTCCTCTGCTTACAACTCGGCAGATTCCCTAGTGGAAGCCTGGGAAAGGGCAGCCACTGGGGCTCTGGACCGAGTTGCACCCTTGCGGCCCCTGACCTGGTGCAGATCCCATCAAGCTCCATGGTTTTCCGCGGAGCTTCGGGAGATGAAGCGTCGGAGATGGGGCCTAGAGAGCTGTTGGAGATCCAGCCGATCCGAATCCGACCGATTGCGACTAAGAACCTATATTAGGTCTTATCTCGCTGCGATAAGGGAGGCGAGGTTTAATCACTTCGCCACCCTTATCGCGTCCGCAGATAATCGCCCGGCCGCCTTGTTTAGGGTGACTCGCTCCCTCCTTAATCAGGAGGTGAGAGAAGAACCCTTGCAGGGTCGTGCCGAGGAGTTTAACCAGTATCTGTCGGACAAAATCGCTCGGATTCGGACCGATCTGGACTCTGACTGGGCAGAGTCTGACGAGCAGGACACGGGCAATCTTGTCGTTTGGGAGGAGTTTGACTCTGTTACTCCGGAGGAAGTGGACAGGATTATGGGGAGGCTGAGTTCCACCACATGTTTATTGGATCCGTGCCCTTCCTGGCTGGTTTATGCGACTCGGGAAGGGACACGAGGCTGGCTCCAAGCGGTTATATCTGCTTCTTTGAGTGAGGGTAGTTTTCCCGCCGTCTTGAAAGAGGCGGTGGTGAGACCCCTCCTCAAGAAGCCTGCCTTGGATCCAGCTATGTTGAATAACTTTCGCCCGGTCTCCAACCTTCGCTTTCTTGCGAAGGTTGTTGAGAGTGTGGTGGCACATCAGCTCCCTCTGGCCCTGGATGAAGCGGATTATCTAGACCCGTACCAATCGGGTTTCAGGCCCGGGTACAGCACGGAGACGGCATTGGTCGCTCTGGTGAATGATCTCTGGAGGGCTCGGGACAGGAGATGTTCCTCTGTCCTAGTCCTATTAGACCTCTCAGCGGCGTTCGATACCATCGACCATGGTATCCTGCTGCGGCTTCTCAGGGGATTGGGAGTGGGAGGCACAGTTTTGCGGTGGTTCTCCTCCTATCTCCTGGGGCATTCACAGTCGGTGTTGGCAGAGGGGCAGAGGTCGACCTCGAGGTCTCTCGTTTGCGGAGTTCCTCAGGGGTCGGTCATCTCGCCCCTCCTGTTCAACATCTATATGAAACCGCTGGGTGAGATCATTCGTGGTTTTGGAGTTGGGTATCATCAATATGCTGATGATACCCAGCTTTTTCTTTCTACCCCAAACCACCCCAGTGATGCCCTCGACGTGATGTCCCATTGCCTGGAGGAGGTCCGGGTCTGGATGGGGAGTAACAGACTTCAACTCAACCCCGACAAGACTGAGTGGCTGTGCATACCTGCATCCCGGGATATTCAGAATATTCCATCACTTTCTATGGGGGGTGAATTATTACCCCCCGTAGATAGGGCTCGCAACTTGGGAGTCCTCCTAGATTCACAGCTCACTTTGGAAGATCACATAGGGGCTGTGACTAGGGGGGCCTTCGGCCAGGTTCGCCTGGTGCGCCAGTTGCGGCCCTATCTAGACCGGGATGCCTTGTGTACGGTCACCCACGCGCTCGTGACCTCTTGCCTTGACTACTGCAATGCTCTCTACATGGGGCTGTCCTTGAAGACCACTCGGAGGCTCCAACTGGTACAGAATGCAGCCGCGAGAGTTGTGTTGGGAGTCTCCCGATACTCCCATATAACACCTCTGCTCCGTGAGCTGCATTGGTTGCCAGTTGTCTTCCGGGTGATATTCAAGGTACTGGTAATGGTGTTTAAGGCCCTCCATGGCACGGGTCCGGAGTACCTTAGGGATCACCTGCTGCCGGCATCTACTTCCCTCCACCCTGTGCGTTCCCACAGAGAGGGTCTCCTCAGGGTGCCACCGATCAGAGAATGTCGATTGGTGGCCCCCAGGGGGAGATCCTTCTCTGTGGGCGCCCCGGAGCTATGGAATCAGCTGCCGGTTGAGCTCCGGACGGCGCCCGACCTTCGCTCCTTCCGTCGCGATTTGAAAACATTTTTATTTGTACAAGCTGGACTGGCCTGATGAGGGATGGGTGGTTTTTAATGTTTGTATTGATTTTAGTTCGGGCATGTTTAATCTCTTTTTAACTTTTGTATTTTTGTATGTTTATATTTGCCCTGTACACCGCCCTGAGTCCTTCGGGAAAAGGGCGGTATATAAATAAAATTAAATAAATAAATAAATAAATAAACATCAATCTGGTTCCATTTCCAGCATGATCACTCTACAGCTCTTCGCACCTCCTTTCAAGAAATCAACAAGATCCCAGACGTTTGTGTCTCTTCCCCCACCCCTTTTCCTAGTTGCCTGGCAAGGGAGAAAAAGGTCAGAGAGATGCCTAGGATAGAAAGCAATTTGTTACATTGTAATGGATAGCAGACAAAGTGAATAAACAAAAGGTTACATTAGTGGAGGAAGTGAAAGCAATAAAGCCCACATGCCAATTCCCTCTCCCCCTTGGGAATATGGCAGAATGCAGGGGAAGGTGAGATTTGGTTTTAGCTCAGAGGAGATAGTTAGAAATGAAATATAAATGGATTCTGACAAACAAATTCTCCTATACTGTTAATCTTTAAAATCTCCTTGCAAATGAATAAACAACCAAAAGAAAATTATCTTTATCTCCCTTAGCCAAGAACTCCAAAATAATAATAATAATAATAATAATAATAATAATAATAATAATAATAATAATAATAAAAAATAAATAAATAAAGTAAGTCCAAACTACTGTTCTACCATGTAAAGAAAAAAAAAACCTTAAACATTTGGAAAGAACTGTGGGAAAACCCAGTGGAACATAATAAAACTGCCTGCTGGATCAAAGATATCCCAAAACAAGCAACACAAAACAAAATGGAGAATATTGTAATAACCACTGATATGGTTGCAAAAAGAACTAAAGAGCCTCTTATTTCGGGTGAAGAAGGAGAGTGCAAACGTTGGGTTGAAACTTAACATGAAGAAAACCAAGATCATGGCATCCGGCCCTCTCAATTCCTGGCAAATAGATGAGGAAGAAATGGAGGTAGTGACAGATTTTATTTTCCTGGGCTCCAAGATCACTGCAGATGGGGACTGTAGCCAAGAAATTAAAAGACGCTTGCTCCTCGGGAGGAAAGCCATGACAAATCTAGACAGCACACTAAAAAGCAGAGACATCACCCTGTCAACAAAAGTGAATATAGTCAAGGCTATGGTCTTCCCAGTTGCAATGTATGGCAGTGAAAGTTGGACCATAAGAAAGGCTGAGCGCCAAAGAATTGAGCCCTTTGACTTATGGTGCTGGAGAAGATTCCTGTGAGTCCCTTGGACTGCAAGGCGATCAAACCGGTCAGTCCTAGAGGAGATCAACTCTGACTGCTCTTTAGAAGGCCAGATCCTGAAGCTAAAACTCAAATACTTTGGCCGCCTAATGAGAAGGAAGGACTCACTGGAGAAGAGCCAAATGCTGGGAAAGATTGAGGGCAAGAGAAGAAGGGGACAACAGAGTGAGGTGGCTGGATGGAGTCACTGAAGCAGTAGGTGTGAGCTTAAATGGACTCCAGAAGATGGTAGAGGACAGGAAGTTCTGGAGGAATGTTGTCCATAGGGTTGCAATGGGTCAGACTTGACTTTGCAGCTAACAACAACAACAACATGGTTGCAAAACAAGTAAAGAAGGTCAAGAACTGGAGTGTACCTGGCCTGGACGAGCTGCATGGATACTGGTTGAAACACCTCACCAGCCTCCATCACTGCATGGCCACTCAGTTTGATGAAATGCTTCAAAATACCACAAGTGAAGAATGGTTAACAGCTGGTCGAACATACTTGATAATGAAAGACCCTGAAAAGAGCACAGAACCAAGCAATTACCGCCCAATTACTTGTCTGCCAACAATGTTCAAACTTTTTACAAGAATACTGGCAAATTCAGTATGCAGTCATCTGATGGAAAACAATTTGTATCCAGCAGAACAAAAAGGAAATTATAAAAAATCAGGAGGAAAAAAAAATCAGCTGCTCATTGACAAAATAGTACTTAAAATGCAAAACAATGAAAAACAAATTTAAATATGGCATGGATTGATTACAGGAAAGCATTTGATTCATTACCCCACAGTTGGATTAATGCGTGTCTGGAAAACTTTGGAATCAGCAAAAACATCTGTACATTTTTGAAAGCAAATATGCAAAAATGGAAAACAGTTCTAACAGGAAATGGGGAGAACATTGGTGAAATCAACATCAGATGAGGAATCTTCCAAGAGGACTCACTTTCACCACTACTGTTCAACATCGCATTAATTCCATTGACAATAATATTACAAAACACAAAACTGGGATACCACATCTCAAGACAGCATGGCAAGGTAGTACCAATAGTAATAGGAGCCTTGGGTGCGATCCCAAACAACTGGAGCACCACTTGAAAACTTGAATTTGGCATTGACAAATTCACCATTAGTCAATTACAAAAGGCAGCCTTACTAGGAACTGCTTCCATCCTGTGACAATATCTGTAATACCATCAAACATCCACATCTGCCTATCCCAGGTCCTTGGTAAGGACTCAATAGGTAGACAAAAATACCAAATCCAGTCTTAACATCTGGCTGACTGTGCGATGATCAATAATAATAATAATATTTCTCATATTCATATCCAACATTGCTGCCTTGATTAATAGTGGGCAAAGATGGGAGATGTTTTTAAGAGTTTTTAAGAGTTTTTAAGAGTTGAAAGAGTTATTTCCAAATAAGGCTTCTCCAAACCTTATACAGCTTTTTTATATCATAACCAGCAATTTGATTTTCATGTGATAATGGTTGTTTACCAGTAGATTATTTCTAATAAAGAAAATGTACTTCCTCTAACCCTGGTGAATAATCTATTTCTTGTTCTGGGGCAGCTGAAATTTCCAACCAATTTTCAAAAGCAGCCTGAAATAGTGCGTATAATACTAATATAATTGGATATAATTAAGACATATGTCAGCAGAGCTTCATTTGACTACTCCAGAGATGGATGGATACAGATGGTGCTGTAGCTTCAGCTGTGCAAATGTACTCCTGGGTACATGCAAAAACTAAATGTTTAGATCAGGGATGACTTTAGGAATACATCCAAATTACAAACCAAAATCTTCAAAGGAACTGTAACAATATTCCACACAGGAAGATTGTCTCTGATCTGTTTTGGCATTTATCTGGATTACCTTTCAAGTTGTTTACCCTTTAGCAACCCTTTAGTCACAATAGAAATATAGACACCTATAATGATTTCCTTATTTTTATAATAACTCTTATATAGTTAGGGTTCTCTGGAAAAAAAAAAAAAAAGAATGAATGAGTAATGATGACTGGAGTTATCCAAATCCTTTAAAAGAATTTTTTCCCCAGTCAGGAACAGCTTTTGAAGCAGCCACACAAGCCTGCTTTAATTATTTAAAAAAAGAAAAAAAAGATACTTTATCAGTCCCATATATTCTCTCAGATTTACTTCCATAAAATCTTATATTTAAAGACAAACTATACTGTGAATGGCATTTTCAGGCAATTTACTTTTCAATAACAATATACTGTATTTGTGACCACACAATCTTTTGTTCCTGTATTGTTTTAATACAGATAATAAATGCTAACATTCAGCACATATTATTGTTTGTTTGCCTATCTTTCAGAAAATTATAGCCTTGAATTATTTTCCATATTGTTTTAACTATTTAAAAGTAAACAGGCTCTACTCCTTAAATACAAGGAATACAAAAATGCTACCATTAATTATCACTCACCTAAGATTTACCTTGAGGTAAGATGGATGGCCAAATTTTACATATAAATAAAAATAAATACTACCACTTTAATGGTCAAAAAAGGACTAAATAACTAGAATTAAATTGCTCATCTTTGAATATGAAGTCCAAAATAATGATAAAAATTGATTTATTTCTATTTTTATAGTTCTCTACAATGAGTGTTTTTCAATTGTGATTCAAGCTTTTTCAAAATGATAGAAAAATGTTGGAAAAAGAGGCAGATATTGAACCTATATATATATACTAAATGACATCTGAAGATATAATTTCTCTTTGGAATATTTGAGAGTGTTAATAGAGTGATACTTTAAGTTTTTAATAATACCACTATAAATAAATGTATAGTATTTATATATTCATATGAGAGAAGTGATTTGTATAAAACTGCCAAAAAAATTGTGTTCCAGAAATCTAATACCAGCAGTAGATCTAAGTAAGTTGGAAACAATCCATTTTAATCTATTCAAATGTTATTTGAGTTGGGGGAATTTTCATTTTGTAATACATATATTTGGAAGTTTTTATCTGATAGTATCTTAAACTAAGCATTCCTATGAATATTATGCAACATTTACATCATTACTTTTTTTTCAAGCCTTTCTTTCAGAAATTATGTCAGCAGTTTTTTTAAATAATCTGAGTCTTGATCAGAATTTTTCTTCCATATTTCCTATATGCATTAGAATAACTTACCTGTGTATTTCTTATTTTTTACAGATCTTTCTAATGTCCTATCAATAAAAATACTATGCAGTTATATGAAGGAAAATAGACAAAAAGTTGAGCATATATTAATATGAATAATTTCTAAAAGTACAAATGTCTATTAACTTTTTATGAATAGGGCATTTCTACTTTTCCATTGTCACTGTTAAAATTGTGGTTGTAGTTAGCTCATTGGAGTTTTATTATTGACTTCACTAATTTAAAATAGACTATATTATTCATCAGAAAAATGTACATTTCTGTCCTTTTTATTTCAAATGACATTTTGCTTTCATCTGCAAAAATGGTATTGTTAATAAGAAAAGAATGAACAAGCTACTTCACACTTCAGTGGACTTCTTAACCACTACCATATTGCAATTTATTATGTATTTATAAAATACCATTATTATATCTGAATTATTTAAAAATATTTTTACAAAGAAGATAGGCATGACTTTAGTGAAACTATATTTAACCTCAGAAATATTTCTGCATGCATATAGCTGATATAACATACTTTATTACTTCTTTATTTGTACAGATTTATTATGATGCAGATAAACATATGTATTTCACTTCCATGGCAAAATTTGACCAAATAAATTTATACTTATGGTTATAATTCTAAAATATTTAACATTTAAATTGTATAGTAATTAGTAAGTTGTATCATATTATATAAAATATATTTATGTTTCCTGTGCATTTTGAGCAATAATTGACTATTTGCCCTTTAGATTTTCTTAAAGTAGGCAGATTATACAGCTAAATAATACGTATATCATTAGTTAAAGTCCATTGAAATCTGGATTGCAGAGAAAACAAATGAACTACTTTGAAGAATCACTAGTATCTCTTCCCCAGGCAGTGCTTAAAAACAAAACTGTTTCTTTTCCTTATAGTTCAGGTCCAGAACTCAATGCAGTCAACAAAAGACATTTTTTTTTAAAAAAAAGGATTCATGTTTTAAATAATTTCCGATGCTAAGAAACAACGAGACAATCTGATGACTGGGGGATAGGAGTGATGGCCAAGAAAAAAGCTTTCAAAGAAAAAAGAAAATGTAAAACTGCAATAGCTGTATTTTAAATATGGGTTCTGATTTTTAATATCTGCAATCAACATTAATTAGATATTACAAAATGGCAGCATGGTAAAATAATTTTGTTCTGCTCCACTTTCTCTTTTAAAATATAGTCACTAGTGGTATGATATTTTTGTAAAACAATTTTAAATGTTTGTGGATTTTTTTTCCTTTTAAAATATACTGACTTGATTCATTTTACTTATTTGTTAGACTTAAACCCTAAATTTCTTCAAGTGGTCCAAGAACACTTTCACAATGGTCTGTTTCCCCTATAACAACCTTCAAGGAATTGAGACTTGATAGAGAATTACTGTCCTGTACACTATGTGTGTGGGTCTCTCTCTCTCTCTCTCTGTGTGTGTGTGTGTGTGTGTGTGTGTGTACGTGTATGTATATGTATATGTAAGTTTTATTAATTTTTAAGAATTACAGTCTTTAGTGCTTAGTAAACAACATGTTGTCTGGGTCAAATTTTTGACATTAACTTCTTCAATATAAATCTATTCAGTACTACACAATCCAATATTTTTTCTTGATCCTGCTTTCTTCTCCATATTTTTCCCATTTCCCCCTCATTGTTGTTGTTAGTTGCAAAGTCATGTCTGACCCATCGCGACCCCATGGACAACGTTTCTCCAGACCTTCCTCTCCTCTACCATCTTCTGGGGTCCATTTAGGCTCATGCCTACTGCTTCAGTGACTCCATCCAGCCACCTCATTCTCTGTCGTCCCTTTCTTCTCTTGCCCTCAATCTTTCCCAGCATTAGGCTCTTCTCCAGTGAGTCCTTCCTTCTCATTAGGTGGCCAAAGTAATTGAGTTTCAACTTCAGGATCTGGCCTTCTAAAGAGCAGTCAGGGTTGATCTCCTCTAGGACTGACCAGTTTGATCACCTTGCAGTCCAAGGGACTCGCAGGAGTCTTCTCCAGCACCATAGTACAAAGGCCTCAATTCTTTGGTGCTCAGCCTTTCTTACGGTCCAACATTAACAGCCATACACTGGGAAGACCATAGCCTTGACTATAGACACTTTTGTTGACAGGGTGATGTCTCTGCTTTTTAGTGTGCTGTCTAGATTTGCCATGGCTTTCCTCCCCAGGAGCAAGCGACTTTTAATTTCTTGTATGCAGTCCCCATCTGCATTGATCTTGGAGCCCAGGAAAATAAAATCTGTCACTCCCCATCTATTTGCCAGGAATTGAGAGGACTAGATGCCATGATCTTGGTTTTCTTAATGTTAAGTTTCAACCCAAGTTTTGCACTCTCCTTCTTCACCCACAACAAGAGGCTCTTTAGTTCTTCTTCACTTTCTGCCATTAGAATGGTATCATCTGCGTATCTAAGGTTGTTGATATTTCTTCCGGCAATCTTAATTCCAACTTTTGATTCATCTAGCCCTGCCTTTCTCATGATGTGCTCAGCATATAAGTTAAATAGGCAGGGCGACAGTATACAGCCTTGCCGGACTCCTTTCCCAATTTTGAACCAATCAGTGGTTCCGTGTCCAGTTCTCACTGTTGCTTCTTGACCCGCATATAGGTTTCTCAAGAGACAAATAAGATGGTCTGGTACTCCCATCTCTTTAAGAACTTGCCACAGTTTGTTATGATCCACACAATCAAAGGCTTTAGCATAGTCAATGAAGCAGAAGTAGATGTTTTTCTGGAACTCTCTAGCTTTTTCCATGATCCAGCATATGTTGGCAATTTGATCTCTAGTTCCTCTGCCTCTTCGAAATCCTGCCTGTACTTCTGGTAGTTCTCGATCCACATACTGCTGTAGTCTAGCTTGTAGGATTTTAAGCATGACTTTACTAGCATGAGAAATGAATGCAATGGTGCGATAGTTTGAACATTCTTTGGCACTGCCTTTCTTTGGAATTGGAATGTAAACTGATCTTTTCCAATCCTGTGGCCACTGTTGAGTTTTCCAAATTTGCTGGCAAATTGAGTGTAGCACTTTTACTGCATTGTCTTTTAAGATTTTGAATAGCTCAGCTGGAATATTGTCACCTCCACTAGCTTTGTTGTTGCTCAGCTTTTCTAAGGCCCACTTCACTTCACATTCTAGGATGTCTGGCTCGAGGTCAGTGACCACCTCATTGTGATTATCAGGGACATTCTTGTATAGTTCTTCTGTGTAATTTTGCCACCTCTTCTTAATCTCTTCTGCCTCTGTTAGGTCCCTGCCATTTTGGTCCTTTATCATGCCCATTTTTGCATTAAACGTTCCCTTCATCTCTCCAATTTTCTTGAAAAGATCTCTGGTCCTCCCTATTCTATTGTTTTCTTCTATTTCTTTGCATTGTTCATTTAAGAAGGCATTCTTATCTCTTCTAGATATTCTCTGGAATTCTGCATTCAATTGGGCGTATTTTTCTTTTTCTCCCTTGCCTTTTGCTTCCCTCCTTTCCTCAGCTATTTGCAAAGCTTCCTCAGACAGCCATTTTGTTTTCTTGCATTTCTTTTTCTTTGGGATGGTTTTGGTTGCTACCTGTTGTACAATGTTGCGAACCTCTGTCCATAGTTCTTCAGGCACTCTGTCTATCAGATCTAATTCCTTAAATCTACTTGTCACCTCTACTGTATATTCAACAGGGATATGATTTAATTCATACCTGAGTGGCCTAGTGCTTTTCCCTACTTTCTTCAGTTTAAGCCTAAACTTTGCAAGGAGAAGCTCATGGTCTGAGCCACAGTCAGCTCCTGGTCTTGTTTTTACTGACTGTATAGAGCTTCTCTATCTTCGGCTGCAGAGCACATAGTCAATCTGATTTCTGTTGACCGTCTGGTGATGTCCATGTGTAGAGCCGTCTCTTGGGTTGTTGGAAAAGAGTGTTTGCTATGACCATCGTATTCTCTTGACAGAATTCTATCAGCCTGTGCCCTGCTTCATTTTGCACTCCAAGGCCAAACTTGCCTGTTATTCCGGTTGTCTTTTGGCTTCCTACTTTAGCATTCCAATCCCCCATGATGATAAGAACATCATTTTTGGTGTTAGTTCTATAAGGTGCTATAGGGCTTCATAGAACCGGTCAATTTCATCCTCTTCAGCACTGGTGGTTGGGGCATAGACTTGGACTACTGTGATATTGAATGGTTTGCCTTGGTTTGCCTTGGATTCGAACTGAGATCATTCTGTCATTTTGAGGATTGTATCCCAGTATGGAGTAAAAGGCTACTCCATTTCTTCTGAGGGATTCTTGCCTTCAGTAGTATACCTGATGGTCATCTGAATTAAATTCACCCATTCCTGTCCATTTTAGTTCGCTGATACCTAAGATGTCGATGTTTAGTCTTGTCATCTCTTGTTTGACCACGTCCAGCTTTCCTTGATTCATGGATCTTACATTCCAGGTTCCTATGGAAATAAAATCTTTACAGCATCAGACTTTCCTTTCACCACCAGACACATCCACAGCTGAGCGTCCTTTCGGCTTTGGCCCAGTCGCTTCATTCTTTCTGGCGCTACTAGTACTAGCCCTCTGCTCTTCCCCAGTAGCATATTGGACGCCTTCCGACCTGAGGGGCTCATCTTCCAGCGTCATATCGTTTTGCCTTTTGGTACTGTCCATAGGGTTTTCATGGCAAAGATACTGGAGTGGTTTGCCATTTCCTTCTCCAGTGGATCACGTTTTGTCAGAACTCTTGGCTATGACCTTTCCGTCTTAGGTAGCCCTGCACAGCATAGCTCATAGCTTCATTGAATTACACAAGCCCCTTCGCCACGACAAGGCAGTAATCCACAAAGGGGTGCTGACATCTAGTGGTTTATAAAAAATATACAACAGTAGTTGCTCTATTACAGGAACTGGAAAAGCCCAGGAAAAGATAAGTTTGATTCTGGTGACCTTCAATGTCTTAATAGCAGAAAACAGCTGTGACAAAATAAATAAATAAATAAAACATCTTGGGCTTTCTACAAAGTGAGGATTATAAACTCTAAAAAAAAAAAAGAATTGACCTTTCTGGATTATAAATACCTAGTTAACTGTGACTCTAAAGATGTCTGCAGAAGAAGGAAAACCCTGATTTTTAGCTATCCTGGAAAACCAGAGATCTGCAGAAAGAAAATACCAAGAAAAAACAAATACTTTCCAGGAGGAAATGTATGCTATGTTGCAACTAATTCAAACAACAATGATCTCAAACCATGAGGAAATTAAATATAACCTTAAAAACATAAATGGTCACATCTCCAATTTATGTTTACAGCATAAAAATTCTCAGAAAATAAAAATAGAGGGTGAGCAGAAAAAACAGATAATTGAATACAAGACAGAAGAGTGAAATTTCAAGACAGAATTTAACAATATGAGGAAGTATGACTTAACCCAGATGGAAAAAAGTTTAGAGGAAGCTCTGGACATGGAAAAGACAAACTACACTTTAATATTACAAAATAAGTTTGAGGACAAGAAAAAAGATTTGGCAAAATGGATTTTGCCAGAAGAATTAGAACCTGAGAGACAAAAAAATAATAAATAAAAACAAGAAAGGAAAAAAGGAAAAGATTTTCAAAGAATATGAAGGGACAAATCCTTCCTATAAAAACATCTTACCTTTTTTGCCTTTTGTATCTGCAACAACATTTATAAGATTATGTGAAGATTCTTTGATTCATCAAAGCATATTGAACAGGGAAGATGTTGGGGGGAAAAAGTGAGAATTAAGAAATTAGATGATGGGAATTACCAGAGGGAGTATTTAAAAATTAAACATTTGTTTGAATATGGTTAAAGAAATAGAAAGATTTTGAATATAAATGAAGATTAGTTTAAGAAGGATGAATCCCTCAAATAATATAGTTTGCCTTGTTTCTTTTTTCTTTTCTGAGAATTTTTGTGTTGCAAAGTTAAATTGGAGATGTGTTCATTTATATTTTCAGTTATTTTTAATTTCCTCATGGTTTGAGATCATTGTTGTTTGAATTAGTTGCAACATAGCATACATTTCCTCCTGGAAAGCATTTGTTTTTTCTTGGTACATTCTTTCTGCAGATCTCTGGTTTTCCATGATAGCTAAAAATCAGGATTTTCCTTTCTCTGCAGACATCTTTAGAGTCACAGTTAACTAGGTATTTGTAATCCAGAAAGGTCAATTCTTTTTTTTTTAGTTTATAATCCTCACTTTGTAGAAAGCCCAAGATGTTTTATTTTTTTTTATCACAGGTGTTCTCTGTTATTAAGAGATTGAAGGTCATCAGAATCAAATTTATCTTTTCTTGAGCGTTGCCAATCCTTGTAATATAGCAGCTGTTGTTGTATATTTTCATCCACCACCAGATGTCAGCACCAGTTCTTTCAGTTCTTTTCAGTAACAGACAATTATTTACTTCTATTTTCATGGTATAAAAGGAAAATCTTAACAGATTCCACCGATTTCAAACTTATCCAAATTAAGTCTTATATCCTTTTCATTTCAGTATATTTTTGTTCTCACTGAAAGGTTTAATTCACCACTTCCATTTGCAGGAAGATGGGACAAAGATCCCTCTCCTTCTCACTTTCAGAGGCTTTTTGGTTCTTGGGGTTTTTCTTTTTCTTTTTTCCAGGAAATCAATTTCCAGGTAAAAGAGAGAAAAATCACTGTTCTTACCCAGTTCCAAACACATTGTTTACAGTCACCTTGAAGTAGTACTTTTGGACTTCAGTTGCCTGAAGCTTGGGCTAGACTCAGACGTTAAGCTAGCTTCTTCTCCTGCTGGTTTCTGCAGGGCTTTTCCAAAACTGATCAGGTTGACCACCATCTCTCTGCATTGGCGGGACTTCCCCTTCTTATGTTGCCCCTACAGGGAAACTTCAGGCCCATTTAGGGTCCCCTGGCAGGCAGAAATCATCCATAGGGCATGAAGCCCTGCAATACCTCAGCAGCTGCACTACTGCACAAAACCAGAAGTCCCTCCTATTTTCTTATATATTTTTTTCTATTCTTTCTTTCTTTTCTTTCTTTCCTGTTCTTGGTCTTTTGGGTTTTTTTTAAGATATGAGAAATGTAAAAGTGTTGGGATGGTCTGTATGAGGAAAAAGACTTAAATACTTAAGTGTAATCAATTTTGAGAAAATCTTAACCAGTAAGAATGTTTTGAATATGGTGGGGAAAAGAAATTTAAATAGGAATTTTCTAAACAGGATCTATCATGAGACAGTCAAGATGATCAGTTAGAAAAGAAACTTTATATTGATATGGTTATCATTTGCAAAAACATTAGAAATGTATATATTTAATTGTCATTCATTTAAATAATAAGGTTTGTTTTAATTCAAGGTTGGCAAAAGAGAAAATCAAGCAAAGCCAGTGTATGGACTATAGAAATAAACTAATTGTTAGAATGTTTTTAAATAATAATTTGACTAGATTACTTACTCTTGACTTATTTGGCCTACCTCAAAAGTTTGTTTTGAAGATAAAAATAAGACAAACTACCCTTTCTACACTAATGAAAAATTCAGAGTAAGTATGTCACAATTGTCTTTTACAATAAATAATTATTGGGGGGAGGGGGAGAAGCTGGTGTCCACCATTTCTTCTGAAGTTATGATGCTCCAGAAGATTTCTAGGGGAAAAAAGATGTGCTTTTCTTCAATTCTTCATTCAACAATGTCTATGATTTGGTATCTTAGAGTTGGGCAAGATGTAGGTTTTAAAAACTGACTAAAAGAAGATCGTATTTAATTGAAGCTAGAACAAATATTTAGTGCTAACAATTTAAAAGGGCCATCAAACTTCCTATTTCCCATTTGTAAAGAATATACAACTTTTCTCCTATAAATTTTCTTTATAGTTTGATTTTACTTTTCAAAAAAACATAGGCCTCTGTTTATGAAATGGTGTGAAAAGATCCCTAACAATTTGCTACAGGCTCATAAAAGGTGAAATATGATAAACTATTTTCAAAATTTTCCCTTTCTAGATCTTACTTGTTTCTAAGTGATTACACATTAATCTTCTTCCAAAATTGCAGGAAATTTCTGGTTTGAAAACTACATAACACATATTTATTCTTTGAAAAGACGAATGATTTTTTTCAGCTGAATTATGATACTCCATAGCTTTATTTCTAATGCCTGGCAACAGATCTTTTTTTTTACTCTTACAGACAGAAATTTATTATTTTTCTTTGTTACTTGTGTGTTCCCAGTTGTTTTCTTTGTTCTACACCCTCAAATATCTCTTTACATGGCATTCCCTTTTCATTACTATGGTAATAAATTATGATAACGTTTGGCTAGATACTGTCCATCTTCCCTGCTGCTTCATCAGCTTGATAATTATACCAGAAAGTATGTCTTGTCTGACACTGCAACTTCATTAACATAACATTTGCACTGAGCATCACTGCAGCTAAACTTTTCATTGTATAAAATGTATAATGGATTGCTGTGATGGAATCATTACTAATCATAATCATATTTTTCTATTTTGTCTTTTGCAAATTTATACAATAATGTTTAGTTATATGCAAAATTGGGTAAAATTTATTTTCAATATTAATCTTCTTCCTATATAGTCCTATGGCAAAAATAAAGTCAGTAAGATTTGCAAATCTATTTCCAAAGACCATAAAACTACAGTATCAAAGCAGCTATTTAAAAACAAGAAAAAATGAAGTTAAACGAAGATGTACAATTTCAAAATTCAATTTATAGTTGCTAGTTTCCTATCCCTAACAAATGTTCCCTGAAAATTTGAATGATGCCACCACATTTCAACTGAATTTTTCTTGTAAATAAAGATAAATCAGTTATGAGAGGGTGAATTTTCCTCAGATTCTATCAGTAAGGAGGTTAAAAATAGATAACTTGATCCAATTTGCACATCAGCCCAAGAGGTTACTTGAAATCCTTTAAACATAGTATTCCTTAAGTATGTCCAACTATGTATGTCCCCATGTTATATCCAAAGCATGGAAAATTATATGACCTATAAATAGGTCAAGCTCAGTAGGAATTAAATTCTATAAGGATTCCTCCCTCATGCCTTATAATTTCTCTTTATCGGTTCTCCAGTGAAAGGCTATCACTAGCCCAACAATTAAATGACTTTTAATTAATTATTAGTTATCAGTTAGATACTGATGTTTTCATTTTTGTGGCATTTGCATGGAATATTTTTAAAATATGTGTCAGAACCACCAAAATGTGACATTATTTTATTTCTATGGGACAGCATATTTCAGAAGCAATTGCTCCTAAGGTGATTTGGGATAGGTTACAGTACTAATCTCACAGCTGTCTCTCTTACTAGCAGAACTCATAAATCATATGGTGTGTAATAAGAGGAGCAAGTTGGAGAGGTTAGAAATCTTAAGAAAACTGTGACAGAAGTGATAGATGATATGAAGTGACTTCATACTGAAGATTTTTGTTTTTTTTATAAAAAAGAACATGTTGCATTTGATATAAGATCTTTTAGCATTTTCTCCCCTTTTCAGTATCAACTGTGGGAACTACATAATGTTACTACAGTCAATACTAAAGTATACATTTAGTACTTACTGTAAATAACTTAAAAATGAGAAGAAAATAGATAAAAATGAGAAGAAAACATATTGAAACTTGTGTATTAATCTTGACTGCTCCAACGCTTTCTTTTGAATATTAACAGAGATGATTGACCTATGCAAAATCACACTGCAGTTAAATACTTTGAGAAAAACATCATAGAACAAATGAAATAGGTTTATTTAAGATATTTAGCAGACATACTTGAGTAGATTTATCTAAATATATCTTTTTTTCTTAGTTTGATTACTAAACAGAGAATAACATAGCAAATGAGTTAATATATTACATCAGCCATATAAAATACATAATATTGGCAATAAACTGAGGCCGGCAGGAGCAACTACAGGTTTAATGGGGCCCTGGACAAAGTGTCTTCTATAGTAAGCCTCCCCAAACTTACCATAATGTAGGGCACAGGTGTCAAACTTGCCACATCACATGATGTGTTGTGATGTATCACAGCTTTTTTTCATTGGTGGAGCAGGGGTGGGCGTGACCTCCATATGATGCAAATGGCCCACGGGCCAGCAGTTTGACACCCCTGATTAGCAGATGAGGGAGGGAGGTGAGTAGCAAAGTGGTTTGACAAAAATGCAGCTATATCTGTCCTATAATCTTCAGCTATCCTACTGTTTTGTTTATAGCACTGGGAAATTATCTTTGTGCATGTATGTGTGTGTGTGGGTCTACAGAAGACTGTGGTAGACTCTGCTTGCTGATGCAGAGCTTGGAAAGCTTTTTAAGTTCCAGACTTGACTTAACTGTGTTTTCTCCATTACCTTCATTGTCTTTCACTTATTCCTAGCTCTAAATCATTGAAAGGGACACTTCAGCTACCATCATCACTGACATTAGAACTACAGTGGGTTCTCAATAGGGCTTGCTGTTAAGCTTGGGAATAACCAAACTATTTTCCAATTGTTTAGGAGAATAGCTTGGTTAGCCCAGCCCAGGCTTAAAACAAACGTAAAGGGATTTACCCCTTAGTAGTTTGGGAAATTACCTCCTGAGAAGCTTAAAGAAATGGTTTGCTTGCAGTTGTGCAAGAAAATAAGCAAATAAATCATTCCTTTCCTAGCTATTATATATGGATTAATCTTGTTGTAGTGCCTCAGTATAATTTCTATATTATCAAGATAATTTCTAGTTAAGCAAATCACATATGGCTTGAGAAATATTTAGTCATCCCTTATGCTTTTCTGTTTTGAGTCCAAATGCCTTTATACCTTCCCAATCCTTGGGATTGTTTGGCTTTTCCTGTAAGTAATATATTGTCATAATGAATACGCTATGCTTTATAAAATGTATATTCTCTCTCTCTTTCTCTCTCTCTGTCTCTTTCCACTTGTGTGTGTGTGGAGACAGAATTACCAATGAATTAACATAACCTCTGATTTTTATTTTTTTAATTGAGTGCTTTTTCTTTTACTCTAACATGTCCTCAATATTTCAATGTTAAAAATTAACATGTTTCTCATATAAAGAATTCCTATTGTTTTCTCTGTAACTATTATGTTTAGTTAATGGTTTTTCAATGCTTTAACTATTCCCTGAACTATCCTTTAGGAGCCAAGCTGACTACTGTTATTTGTTGAAGAACTCCTACAAAACCATGCTTGCTTTACAAATGACATGTACCAATATATGAAAAATGATGTGCTATCGTATAGATCAATCATTTCACAACTATAAAGGAACATTTATTTGACCTTGTCATAGTCCACTCTATCTGTGGGAGAGCAGAATATGTCTCCAAGGCCTTGCCTTGTGAAATCAGAACAAGCCTTGCCATTCTCTCATCCTCTGGCCAAGCAGAGACAATCCTCTCAAATATTGTAAAGAACATTTCTGCATTCTCATCTTCTAAGATTTTGAATACTTTTATGCTAGGCAGCTTTGGATAATTGGAGAACTACTTAATGTTTTTAGTCTAGGCAAGGTATGTAGTAATCCAAACAAAGGTGCAAATTAGCTATGATTGTTATGATTGTATTTTTCCAATATCTGTGAGTTTCTTTATTAAAGCTAAGCAAAGTTACACTCTTCAAACACATTCACAAGAACACACTGTACTCACCATGCCTTCAAAATGACTGTTATCCAAACAGTTGTGTTGGAAGAAGTCAGTTTAGATTCCAAAGTTTTTTTATTCCTTCTTAGTTCTATCTCTTTTTATATGCACCACTCAAGTCCAGACCATGGGGCTAAAGACTTTTTCCTTTTTTGAATTTATCTTGCATCATGTTCATTTCATGACTTTCAAGACATGGATTAAAAAAATTACTGAATTAGTTGTACTTTCATCTTTACTGTATCACCTTTCTTCTTTCTAGCACCTTTTGCAGTTGCTGCTTCTCGCATGCTGTCTGCCATGGATAGCTTTTCTTTTAGACTTGCTACATATTGCAGCAGAAGCTCCTTAATCTATTTGGCCCAATTATTTCAGCCTAGATTTATTACAATTATTATTAGAGTCTGGTTTGCTATCTTTGGGAATGTAACTTTCTCATGCATGCCACAAGATGTGTTCTGCTTACATTAGAGTGTTTGAAACTACCCAGGCACAGAGAAGTAAAAATTTATACTAGAAAAGCTTTTGAATAATTGATCTGCTCTCGCATACATTTAGATTTTTCTGGTGTTCAGCTAATAGTTACAGGTAATTATCCAGTAACACCTGTTCAGTGACTCTTTCTGAAATCATATAGTTGTCAAATTTTATAATAATCAATCTCTAAATCATTGATCGGATAATTTGCATCAGGTCACCAAAAGCAAAGTAGGATACTTCTTTAAAAATGTGTCTCTTTAAGAATCAGAAATAGTTATTTCTGACAAAATGGAAATCTAATAGGTACTAGTATGGAATATGTAGTTGGTCTTCTGTCAATCCATATGAATATTTGTTTTGATCACCAGAAGCAATTTTTGTCCATTTCAGAGGGAACTGAAGAGATCAGCAAATCCATGCAAGTCTATATAACATGAATGTCACAGCTTTTGTCAATTTACAAGTGAAATAAAGCAAAGAATCTTTGAATCACTGATGTGAAAACATTGCCACACCATTTCAAATAAGAAGCTAGACAGGGGAATTAATGTTGACTAGTTCAGCAGTGAAAAGAAAACTTTTCAAACAAAAAGTCTATATGTGAATGAAATGGGCATTCTAATGCCACAAGCTACACTTTAAAGTCAAAAATGAAACTAGATCACAATGTATTCCATTTATTGTTAAACTTTGCTGCTTCTGCTTCTTCTCCTCTTCTTCCACCATTACACAATCAGGATCAGTATTTGGATGAGAAACTGCCAGGTCATCCCTCACATGATTATCAAATGTGTGTAAAAGTTTTTTTAAAAAATCATGTGCACTTTTTCTTTTAAGGTATTTTTATGCAGGATGGCAGAATTAAACATGATATTTCTTCTACCCTTTATGTTCTGATTTCTGGCTTTCTCCCCAAAACGCTGATCACCTGAAGTCTGTCCCTGAAGATTAATTTGAGATAAGTTGTATTGAGCTTAGAAAAAAAAATACTCCATCTCAATATGCAGAGGATCAGGCTGTTAATATTCTTTTTTTCTTTTTCCACTCTGTCTCCCTTATTTGATGCCATCTTTAACTTCTGTTGAAAGATTACATGCATGGAGGAATAGAGTTGTTCTTATCAAACAGAAATGGCTTTGTTAAAATGAAATAATTCAAGTATGCATGTATGCACATGTATAAAGAAAAGATTATGCATAAGGATCTGTTCTCCAAGACAAACCCTTTATGTTTGAAAACCAGTATTATTCACACACATGCACGTTCCTTTGTGTTTGTGTTTATAAGTGCCAGTTCTTATAGTTAATAAAATAACTATAGTATATTCGCTGTTTTCTGTTCTTGTAATACCTACAAGTAGATATAAATTTGGTTTGTAATATAGAACTATATTCACATATTGCACAACATGCACAGGATTTGAAACACCAAGCTGCTTTGCAGATTCCTATCTTGTTTGAATTTCTTGGGCAACTGCTACAACATTCAGACAAATATGTACTACCTGTAAGAATAATGCAATACAGACTGTCATTCCCTGCTACCAGGTGGTACCAATCTAGAACAAAGAGTGTGATATGATAGGAACAATAAGCAGTCAAGGAATGAGTTGTTTCTCTATTGTATTTATAACTACATGAAACTAAATGAAAAGGGAAAAACATAGATTTTGGTCTTATCCTTAAATAAATACACATGTGTATTCATTTATTTGTTAAATTTATTTGCCACCTATCTTGCTGTGTGTCTATTCTAGGTAGCTTACAATAATAAAAAGGATGAAAAGGAAAAGAGAGCAAATAGAACAGAAGTAAAATGATAGAACAATAAAATAAATAATGACAAAGGAACACAATAGGAATAATAGCTAAATGTCTATGGAGATTCTCAGTCATCCAGGCCATAGTTATCCCAAAGTTGCTTTTTCACGAGACAACTGGACTTTCTTGTTTTTCTTTGAAGATGTTTCACTTCTCATCCAAGAAGCTCGAGCTGAAGAAGCTTCTTGGATGAGAAGTGAAACATCTTCAAAGAAAAACAAGAAAGTCCAGTTGCCTCGTGAAAAAGCACCTTGGAGTAATGAGAATAATATATCAAAAGGGTAACCAAATGTTGTGTAGTGATTTCTTTGCTGGCAATAAGCGAGACGAGGTTGCAAACAGGAACATTGCTTTATTGAGGCAAACAGTAACAGAACTGAAACAGAGGCTTCTGCGCAGCTACTTATACGGTTGGCCACTAGGCGGTGGCCAATAGGTTTAAAGGAACCCATTCCCTATCCAAATCATCCAATGATCTTCTTGGAGACAGCAAGTCTGGCTAGTCAGTGACCGTTACACAGACACACCAATTGAGCAAACTTAAGCAGCATTCAAACAGATACGTGAAACAGTTCAAGTAAAATCCCAATACATTACACCCCTGTACCCTAGAATGTACATACATTATTTAAGAATATAATCTTGTAAATATTGTGATGGCCTATGCGACCGTTCTGAATGCCTGGGGGATCCAGGCAACTTCCAGTCTACCAGCTTGCCTGCCAGGCTGGGTAGACCTGGGTTCTTAGGTTCACATGAGTTGGATTGACTCAAGTCCCTTTGGCTGGGCATTCCTGTTTGGCTCAAACCAAAGTCCAATGAGGTAACTGTGTAAGCCAAGTTGCTGCTTTTTTTCGTGTTGACTTTCCCCATCTGGAGACCCATGTTGCACTCCTGGAATTTGTCCTTCTACAACCACCTCCCTGTTGTACTGACTGATTGAATTCTCAGAGCATGTGAACTGCCCTGTTTGGCTGCTGGTTTCTGGCTCTAATTGCAGACCTGTTTTGAGGTCCTCATTTAGTGGCCATTCTGCAAAGTGCTTCCGCAGCTGATCAATATGGCAGCAAACGACTTGCCCACCATCTAGAGCTATCTCGTAAGAAAGAGGTCTGGAAATTTTGACAATTTTACCTAGCACCCACAAGTTCCCATGCCCATAGTTCTGGGCCCACACCCCATCACCCATTTTCAACCCCCTTGGAGCCTTTGAGCGTGCGGTGTCTGCTGCCACCCTGTCAGGATGCAACCTGTCCAGTTTTGTAATTAGCTTTTTTCCCCAGCGAAGCTCTGCTGGGCTCTTGCCTGTTGCTGTACAAGGTGTAGTGTGCTGGCAAAGCAAAAAATCAGCCAGCTTATGGTGCCAATCCCTGGTCACAATGCACTTGAGTGACTCTTTTGTCGTGGGCACCATATGTTCGGCCTGCCCTTTAGTTGAGGGGTGAAAAGGAGCTGATGTTGCATGCCTTATGAGGTTAGTCCTCAAGAAGGCTTGAAATTCTGCCACTGTGAACTGGGCCCCATTGTCCAAGACTATGACGTCCGGTAGCCCATGTGTGGCAAAAAGCTTTCTAAGCACCTGGATGGTCTTAGCAGTAGTCATAGTTGAAATAGGAATTACTTCCAACCATTTAGAGTGGTTGTCGACCACTATCAAAAACAGCTGTCCCTGAAAGTGCCCAGTGAAGTCAATGACCTTGACCATGATGTATGAGTCTCCTCCCATTGGTGGACAGGGGCCTGCAGCATCTCAGGTCTGTACTGTTGACATGTGTAACACCCATGTACTTGGGCCTTGATACCCTTATCTAACCCTGGCCACCATAGGTAGCTCTGGGCCAATGCCTTCATCCAGACTATGCCCAGATGGCCGTCATGCAGAGACTGAAGCACATGGTGCCTTAATGAACTGGGGACAATAACCCTACTCCCCCATAAGATGCAGCCTTTGTGAGCTGAAAGCTTGTGTCTATGTGTGAAATAGCTCTGGAACTCTGGTCCAGGGCTATTTTCAAGCCACCATGACAAAACTCTATTTAAAACTTTGTCTGAAGCAGGTTCTGCAGCCACATCCCCAGCATGGAGGGGAAACTCAGGCAAATCCTGAATTGTCAAGATGTGAGCTGCTGCAGCCGGATCTGGCTCTACCTGTGACAATGGCAACCTGCTAAGGCCATCTGCGTGGCCCATGTTTTTGCCGGGTTTGTGAACCAGCCTGTAGCTGTAGGTTGACATACAAATGAACCATCTTAACATTCTAGGGGACAGTATTTGAGGAGTCTGCCTATCTGTAGTAAATAACCCCAACAGTGGCTTGTGGTATGTGAAGACTGTGAATTTCCTGCCATACAAGTAATCATGGAATTTCTTCATGCTGGCCACAATGGCAAAGGCCTCTTTGTCAATCTGAGCATAATTGTGCTTAGCTGAGGACAATGTCCTTGAATAATAGGCAATGGGGACTTGAGTCCCATCACTAGACAAGTGGCTTAGTACAGCCCCCACCCCATAAGGGGATGCGTCACATGCAATGCATACAGGCAATGTTTCATTAAAGTGTGTAAGCACTGAATTGGAGGACAGTAGTGATTTTACTGCCTTAAAACTATTTTTGTGAACCTTGGTCCACTTCCCATGGAAGTGCACCAAGGTTCACGAAAATAGTTTTAAGGGAGTAGAATCACTACTGTCTAAGAGTTTTTGTCTAAGAGCCAGTGTAATGGCTCTGTCACTGTGGCCTTGTTAGGAAGGAATGCATGGTAAAAATTAAGGAGACCCAGGAATGCCTGAAGCTCTCCCTTTGACCTGGGGCTTGGTGCTAGCTGAATTGCCTTCAGCTTGGACTCTGCAGGGTGGATGCCCTCGACATCAATATGGAATCCCAGGAACTCAGTGGAAGGAACCCCAATTTTACACTTGTCCCTTTTCAGTTTGAGTTCCACTGCAGAACCATTAAAGGATGGCTTTGAGCCTCCTTGCAAACACCTCAGTGGACCCACCAGCGATGAGAACATCATCAAAATAGGGACAAACCCCCAGAATACCATTGAGCATATGCTCCATAACTCCCTGGAAGATTCCTGGGGCTACGCTAACCCTGAATTGAAGATGTTTGACTTTAAAAGCCCCCATGTGTGTCACAATTGTTTGTGCAGCCACTGTGGCCTCGTCCACAGGTAACTGCTGATAGGTCTGTGCCAAATTTAACTTAGCAAACATGGTACCTCCTTGCAGAGATGCCAAAATGTGGCTAACAACTGGCACTGGGTACGTGTGCTTCTGTAGTGCCCAATTAATGGTGCACTTGTAATCAGTGCAAATCCTGACTTCCCTGTTGGCCTTAAGTGGCGTGACAATGGGAGTTGTCACTCACACTCATCTATGGGCTGTAGTACCCCCTGACTGACTAGCTTGTCCAGCTCTGCATCAATTTTGTGTTTTAGTACAAATAGCACTCCACGAGGCTTGATCCTAATAGGCGTTACAGTAGGATCAAGCTTAAAGGCTATAGGCGGGCCCTTGTACTCTCCCAGGCTCATGTCAAAAACATCTGCAAATTCCTTGCATACTGATGCCAAGTTCGCCACTTGCATGCCGGGGATCCCGGTTACTTGAATGCCCAGTGCATCAAACCAATCAAGCCCTATTAAGCTCATTCTCTGGCCCTCTACCACAATTACATCTAGGGCCCCCAAAAACCCCTTGAATTTGACGGCCAGTGTGGCCTTGTCTTTGATGGCTACTCGGGAATTCTGGAAGCCAGTAAGGATGATGTCGGATGGCTTAAGCTTGGCCCATCTCTTGCTGTGGTTGTACACGAACCAGAAAGTCTCCAGGGAAATAATGGATACAGTTGAACCAGTGTCCAGTTCCATCCTGCAAGGAATGCCTTGCAGCTTGACTTGAAGCTGAAGTTTTGGGGGTGGTGAGCTCCAGTGCGGCAAATGCTCTGACAACTGGAGCAGAACCCTACTCTATGCTGTCCCAGGGCCTCAGTACCTCTCCTGATCAGATCATCTGATTGGCGGTCCTTCTGGTGACCTCTACATACTGCTGTGATGTGGCTAGTTTTCCTGCAGGCCCAACACGTGGCTGTGTGGAACTGGCAGTCCGCTCATTGGTGGTGGCTGCCACAGCCCAAACAGTGAAAAAAGGGAACTGCCTTGTAAGGGGGCTTCAGTTCCTTGTTGTGGTGCCGTTGGACCTTGGCGACATCATGGTCAGAGTCAACGTCTTCTGAATGCTCGGCATCCTCGTGGTGGACGGTTTCCTCATGAGGAATGCTTTTGGCAGGCCACAACACCTTTATGGCCCTGCCAGCAGCTTCGTCTGCCATGACCTCTTTTAAGTCTTCTTGGAGTGAGACAGTTTCTTTTGCAACATGTTTTTGTTGTAACTCTCTGCTCCTGAGTCCATAGATGAGTCGGTTGCGAAGCCTTTCTTCCAAGTCCGAAAATTGACACAGGCACAAATTTTGTCTCAATGTCGCGATGAATTCTGTGGCCGTCTCGCTGGGTTGTTGAACTTGTTGTTCAAAGGCATGCCTCTACAGCTTCAGTTGGAAATGGTTGCCAAGCCGTTTCTTCAGGTCTGTGTACGTAACGGACTCCAGCTGCGCCGGTGCGACTAAGTTTTCCACGATGTCGAACATTGCAGACCCACAGACACAGAGAAGTGTTGCGGCCTTCAGGCCATCTGCGGCAACTTGGTTGGCGCAGAGGTAGTTCTCTATTCTTGAAATGTAGGATGACCATCTCTCTGCGTGAGTGATGTCAAATTCCTCAAGCTTTCTGACTTTCACCATGGTAGAAGTCTTTGAGGCTCATGTCTCGTGTCACCTCGTGCTGCTTCTCTTTGTAGGCCCTGGGACTGGTCCTCAGGGTGGGGTGATCGCTAGCATGGCTTGCTAGGCCGACTGAGGGGGGGAACATGGCACCTTCCAGGGGCTTTGCTGGCCTCACCCTGTAATGAGTTTCAGCTCTTTTGGAAAAGCAGCATCCCATCCTCGTCACCAGTGTTGTGTAGTGAGTTCTTTGCTGGTAATATGAGAGATGAGAGGCTGCAAACAGGAACATTGTTTTATTGAGGCAAACAGTAACAGAACTGAAACAGAGGCTTCTGTGCAGCTACTTATACAGTTGGCCACTAGGTGGCAGCCACTAGGTTTAAAGGAACCCATTCCCTCCCCAAATCATCCAAATGATCTTGGAAACAGCAAGTCTGGCTAGTCAGTGACTATTACACAGACACACTAATTGAGCAACCTTAAGCAGCATTCAAACAGACACGTGAAACAGTTCAAGTAAAATCCCAATACATTGCACCAAACAGATGAGTGGAGACCAGAGAGCAAGGGGAGGGGAAATATAGTCTACCATCAATCTAACAGCAACCTTCAATCTGGAACTTCCCCATTTGGCCCCTAGGCCAACCAGCATAGCCAGGTCTTCAGAGTCTTGCATAAGGACAGGAGATGGGGGCAGATGTTACTTTAGAAGGTAAGATGTTCCAAAGGGTGTTTGCTGCAGCAGAAAAAGCTCTTCTTCCAGATCATGATAGCCAGAATTATTTGATCAATGGTATCCAAAATAGGCCATCTCTGCTGGCACAAGTAGGACAGGTTTGTCAGAGTGGGATGAGGAAGTTCAACAGGTATGGACTTATATTATTAAGGACTTTAAATGTCATAACCAACAGCTTGAACTGCACTCAGAAGCAGACTGGTAGCAGGTGGAGTTCGCGGAGCAGAGGTATAATATGAGCAAACCAGGAGCTCCAAAGACTGTTCTCATTGTTGAACTTCGCACCAGCTTGAAGCTTTTGAATGGACTTCAAGGATAGCCTTGTTTATAAAGCACATATGTACACAAGAAATTCCATCAGAACACTGCATACAGATATATTTCTAAAATGTTGTATTCTAGAAATGAAACATAGAACCATTCACAAATATTTAACATAGATTTCTTGTATATTAGTTTACATAATCTGCAAAAGGCTTCACTTTCCTGAAATTAAAAATGGCATTTGGCTTATGTCATGTTGTTTTGTAGTATAATGTTGCTTTGTATGACTATGTTATTCAGAGTAATATGCAATAGTAGTATTGTTTATGTTATTTATCACATTCATATCCATTGCAATTGATGAAATACTTTGTAGTTACAGTAATTAAGAACAGATAAAAAAGCAGATTAAAAATTAAAACATCCATGGTAAGGCTAAAATTGCAATGAAGACCATAAAACTTTAAATATAAAATTATATTACAATACCAAGCATGCTAACATCTACCTTCCAGAGTAGCTCATTTTTCCAAAGTTCCCAGGAGTCTGTTCCATAGTATAGGCACTGCCACAAAAAAGCAATCCTTACAAGGCTTGCACCACAGACTTCACAGAAGTATTTTTAGTTAATATTCTTTCAGCTACAGAAAGAAACATATGCCCCTTTGAACGTGATGTGTTTTTCCAATCTAATTGCAAAAATTCTTTGCATGAGATCAATTTAGATCTCTAGAAAAAGCAGTCTTTCCTTTGCCCCAAAATCTTCTGAGCAGGGAAGAAGAGAATGAAGAAAAGAAGTAGCAGATAGAAATGTGTGATCTGGCCACAGTTGGCATTGATACTGCCCATTACTATAGAGAATTTGTTTATCAAAGAAAAGATTCCTTTTCTTTGAACAACAAGAAATATTGTGTTGTGAGTTTTTGTTTGCCACTGCATTTTATTGTTTATTCTGTGCCCTAGCTCTAATAATTGAAATTTAGCAATCTTGGGAATACATTATGTAGTCAAGTAAAAAAGCAATATTATATTATTAAATATATATGCCATCTCTGAGCCAAGGAAAAATCCCCCAAATTTTTGAGGGACTGTAAAGAAAGGCCTGAGGGAGCAGCAGTTTGAGGATCTCACTGCTTTATGACAAAAACAGTAGAGAGGCATTGTGCCATACGAACCACCCATTTGAGGCATGTGTGTATTATCATGATAAATATGGAAACAAATGTGAGAATGCACCTTTGCAAAGCAGTTTTCCTTCATCAATATGACTGTCTCTTGCCCTCAGAAATTTCTGTTTATTTCATATTCACTAAACATAACTAGCTACAGGAGCAAAAGCAGGGGGAAAAAATCTGGCCTTGTTATTTACCCTATGTTATGGCACAAAATGTAATTAACAGATTTTATACTTGAAGCATTAACTTGGGTCAATAGTGGTTCCTGTAATATACGTGATAAACTGATAGCCCTTCCATTAAGGGCCACTGTACTGTTCAGTTTTCTGTACCAGAAGAAATAAAGAATCACTTCTTTTTAGATGTACATAAAAGTGATTCCTCTGGAACAGACATGTCAAACACAAGGCCAGGGGGCTGGATTCGGCCCGCGAAGTGGTTTCATGTGGCCCGCGAAGCCATGCTGGAAACAGTGAGGGAATGGCCCCCACTGCCTTGGCCCTAGCCCAGAGACCCTCCTTCTGCTAGAGACCCTCAGATCTGTCCCACTCCTGCCCAGGCCCCTATAGGCATCCTTGATGTGAATGATGTAGAGCTGGCCATGCCCACCCAATAGGCCATACACATTCTAGCCATGCCCACCCAGTAGGCCACGCCCACCCTGGCCATACCCACCCGGTCCCTTGAGGGCAACCACAATGCTGATGCGGCCCTCAATGAAATTGAGTTTGACACCACTGCTCTGGAATATACTTCATTATTATGGGAAGATCCATGTTAGACATGAAAGATCAGGTCCGCACATGAGTCCAATTAAGCTGATTAATTGCTAATCATATCTATGCACAAAGAATCTTCTCAAGATTGCATGGAATAATGTTAGCATTCTTGGGATAAAACTGAGCTTAGATTGAGCTTTTATTGTGCTTTTGTAGACTTCAGCTCAGCATTCAATACCATCATTCCAGAAATTCTTCTCTCTAAACTGACTCTGTTAGCTGTGCCTGACCACATTTGTAGGTGGATTATAAGCTTTCTAACAGATAGAAAGTAGCAGGTGAAGCTAGGTAAAATGACATTAAATACCTGTTCAATTAGCACAGGTGCCCCTCAGGGCTCTCTCCATCCATCTTTTCTCTCTATACCTGCGGTGTCAAACTGCCGACTTGCAGGCTGGATGCATATAGTGAAACCACGCCCACCCCATTTCTGGCAATGGCAAAAAAGTCACAATACATCGCAACATGTCACGTGATGTTGCAATTTTGACACCCCTGCTCTATTCCAATGACTGCATCTCAAAGAATCCTACTGTAAAAGTACTGAGGTTTTCAGATGATACAACAGTCATTGGTCTCATCTGACATGGTGATGAATTGCTAGCCATTTAGTGCAGCTGGAACAATCTAGAACTGAACACACTTAAAACTGTAAAGATGATAATAAATTTTAGGAGAAGCCCTTCTACCACCAGTTCACTATTAGTCAACACAATAATCTCCAGAATTTGAAATGGACATCTAATATTAGAACCGTCCTGTACCAATTCAAAAAGCTCAGACTGCCCAAGGAGCTGCTGATACAGTTCTACAGAGGAATTATTGAGTCTGTAATTTGAACTTCTATAACTGTATGGTTTGGTACAGCTTCCAAACAAATAGGTACAGACTTCAATGGATAATTAGGACTGGGGGAAAAAAATGCAACCAACCTGCCTTTCCATTCAGGTTAGCCTGAATACAGGTTCTATATGCTCTCAGAGAAATAGCTGTCCTCTATTTTCAGAGCTATAAGGGACGCGGTGGCTCAGTGGGTTAGGACGCTGAGCTTGTTGATCAAAAGGTTGGCAGTTTGGCAGGTTGAATCCCGAGTGCCGTGTAACAGAGTGAGCGCCTGTTACTTGTCCCAGCTTCTGCCAACCTAGCAGTTCGAAAGCATGTAAAAAAAAAATGCAAGTAGAAAAATAGGGACCACTACAGTGGGAAGGTAACAGCATTCCATGCACCTTTGGCGTCTAGTCATGCTGGCCACATGACCATGGAGACGTCCTCGGACAAGCGCTGGCTCTTTGGCTTTGAAACGAAGATGAGCACTGGCCCCTAGAGTTGGAAATGACTAGCACACATGTGCGGGGGAACCTTTACCTTTACCTTTATTTTCAGAGCAAATTGCTTGACTGGTAATGAAGTCACATGGTCTTGTGTGGAAAGGCCTTTGATTGGGCCATTGAATGCTCATGGTGTCCAAACTGTTCATTGAAATTGCTGGAAATCTTTAATAAATTTCAAAGAAGCAGTTGTATCCAGGAGTGATATCAAGAGATCACCATTACCAGTTTGCAAGTACAATAAGAGTTTATGGGTGGAAAAGGGAAGGAGAGTATAAGTTGTGAACTTTAACTCCAGTTACCATAGCCTCCATCTCTAGAACAGACATGTCAAACCTGCGACGTCATGTGGCGTCGTGCAATGTATCAGGACATTTTGTCATTGCCAGCAATGGGGTAGGCGCGGCTTCTGGATTACGTGTCCAGCCTGCGGGCCGGCAGTTTGACACCCCTGCTCTAGAACATGGAGCATAGAATATTAGAGTTGGAAGGGACATTGTAGGTCTTCTATGTCAGGGAAATAAATCAATAATTCCCTATCAGAGGGCGATGAATGGTGGTTCATTTGACGCATGGTAAACATCAGGTCCCCTTCATGGATTACTGCCTTGTCGTGGCGAAGGGGCTTGCGTAATTCAATGAAGCTATGAGCTATGCCGTGCAGGGCCACCTAAGATGGACAGGTCATAGCCAAGAGTTCTGACAAAATGTGATCCACTGGCGAAGGAAATGGCAACCCACTCCAGTATCTTTGCCATGAAAACCCTATGGACAGTACCAAAAGGCAAAACGATATGACGCTGGAAGATGAGCCCCTCAGGTCGGAAGGCATCCAATATGCTACTGGGGAAGAGCAGAGGGCTAGAACTAGTAGCGCCAGAAAGAGTGAAGCGACTGGGCCAAAGCCGAAAGGATGCTCAGCTGTGGATGTGTCTGGTGGTGAAAGGAAAGTCTGATGCTGTAAAGATTTTATTTCCATAGGAACCTGGAATGTAAGATCCATGAATCAAGGAAAGCTGGACGTGGTCAAACAAGAGATGACAAGACTAAACATCGACATGTTAGGTATCAGCGAACTAAAATGGACAGGAATGGGTGAATTTAATTCAGATGACCATCAGGTATACTACTGTGGGCAAGAATCCCTCAGAAGAAATGGAGTAGCCTTCATAGTCAATAAAAGAATAGGAAAAGCAATACTGGGATACAATCCTCAAAATGACAGAATGATCTCAGTTTGAATCCAAGGCAAACCATTCAATATCACAGTAGTCCAAGTCTATGCCCCAACCACCAGTACTGAAGAGGATGAAATTGACCGGTTCTATGAAGCCCTACAGCACCTTATAGAACTAACACCAAAAAATGATGTTCTTATCATCATGGGGGATTGGAATGCTAAAGTAGGAAGCCAAAAGATAACCGGAATAACAGGCAAGTTTGGCCTTGGAGTGCAAAATGAAGCAGGGCACAGGCTGATAGAATTCTGTCAAGAGAATACGATGGTCATAGCAAACACTCTTTTCCAACAACCCAAGTGACGGCTCTACACATGGACATCACCAAATGGTCAACACAGAAATCAGATTGACTATATGCTCTGTAGCCAAAGATGGAGAAGCTCTATACAGTCAGTAAAAACAAGACCAGGAGCTGACTGTGGCTCAGACCATGAGCTTCTCCTTGCAAAGTTTAGGCTTAAACTGAAGAAAGTAGGGAAAAACACTAGGCCACTCAGGTATGAATTAAATCATATCCCTGTTGAATATACAGTAGAGGTGACAAATAGATTTAAGGAATTAGATCTGATAGACAGAGTGCCTCACGAACTATGGACAGAGGTTCGCGACATTATACAACAGGTAGCAACCAAAACCATCCCAAAGAAAAAGAAATGCAAGAAAACAAAATGGCTGTCTGAGGAAGCTTTGCAAATAGCTGAGGAAAGGAGGGAAACGAAAGGCAAGGGAGAAAAAGAAAGATACGCCCAATTGAATGCAGCATTCCAGAGAATAGCTAGAAGAGATAAGAATGCCTTTTTAAAGGAACAGTGCAAAGAAATAGAAGAAAACAATAGAATAGGGAGGACCAGAGATCTTTTCAAGAAAATTGGAGAAATGAAGGGAACGTTTCATGCAAAACTGGGCATGATAAAGGACCAAAATGGCAGGGACCTAACAGAGGCAGAAGAGATTAAGAAGAGGTGGCAAAATTACACAGAAGAACTATACAAGAATGAGCTTAACGTCCCTGATAATCACAGTGAGGTGGTCACTGACCTCAAGCCAGACATCCTAGAATGTGAAGTGAAGTGGACCTTAGAAAAGCTGAGCAACAACAAAGCTAGTGGAGGTGACAGTATTCCAGCTGAGCTATTCAAAATCTTAAAATACAATGCAGTAAAAGTGCTACACTCAATTTGCCAGCAAATTTGGAAAACTCAACAGTGGCCACAGGATTGGAAAAGATCAGTTTACATTCCAATTCCAAAGAAAGGCAGTGGCAAAGAATTTTTTTATTTTTATTTTATTTTAATTCCATTTATATCCCGCCCTTCTCCAAAGACTCAGGGCGGCTTACAAGCTTAGCAGTAGCCTTCATTCTATGTATATGCCTGCTTGTTAGGGCTTTCACACACACCCCAAGCGGCATTATTACAAAGTCAGCTTGTTCAAACTATTGCACCATTGCATTCATTTCTCATGCTAGTAAAGTCATGCTTAAAATCCTACAAGCTAGACTTCAGCAGTATGTGGATTGAGAACTACCAGAAGTACAGGTAGGATTTTGAAGAGGCAGAGGAACTAGAGATCAAATTGCCAACATAGGCTGGATCATGGAGAAAGCTAGGGAGTTCCAGAAAAACATCTACTTCTGCTTCATTGACTATGCTAAAGCCTTTGATTGTGTGGATCATAACAAACTGTGGCAAGTTCTTAAAGAGATGGGAGTACCAGACCATCTTATTTGTCTCTTGAGTAACCTATATGCGGGTCAAGAAGCAACAGTGAGAACTGGACATGGAACCACTGATTGGTTCAAAATTGGGAAAGGAGTCCGGCAAGGCTGTATACTGTCGCCCTGCCTATTTAACTTATATGCAGAGCACATCATGAGAAAGGCAGGGCTAGATGAATCAAAAGCTGGAATTAAGATTGCCGGAAGAAATATCAACAACCTTAGATACGCAGATGATACCACTCTAATGGCAGAAAGTGAAGAAGAACTAAAGAGCCTCTTGTTGCGGGTGAAGAAGGAGAGTGCAAAACTTGGGTTGAAACTTAACATTAAGAAAACCAAGATCATGGCATCTGGCCCTCTCAATTCCTGGCAAATAGATGGGGAAGAAATGGAGGTAGTGACAGATTTTATTTATTTATTATAGACAGCACACTAAAAAGCAGAGACATCACCCTGTCAACAAAAGTACGTATAGTCAAGGCTATGGTCTTCCCAGTTGCAATGTATGGCAGTGAAAGTTGGACCATAAAAAAGGCTGAGCGCCAAAGAATTGAGGCCTTTGAACTATGGTGCTGGAGAAGACTCCTGCGAGTCCTTTGGACTGCAAGGCGATCAAACCGGTCAGTCCTAGAGGAGATCAGTCCTGACTGCTCTTTAGAAGGCCAGATCCTGAAGCTAAAACTCAAATACTTTGGCCACCTAATGAGAAAGAATGACTCACTGGAGAAGAGCCTAATGCTGGGAAAGATTGAGGGCAATAGAAGAAGGGGACGACAGAGAATGAGGTGGCTGGATGGAGTCACTGAAGCAGTAGGCGTGAGCTTAGATGGACTCCAGAAGATGGTAGAGGACAGGAAGGCCTGGAGGAATGTTGTCCATAGGGTCGCGATTGGTCGGACACGACTTCGCAGTTAACAACAACAACAACAAACATCAGGTAAAAATAAAGAAATCTGAGGCATATTCCATTGTATATAAAACTTTAATTAGAAAACAAAGAAAAAAACTAACTGACTACATCCTCTCATCAGACAGAATCAAAGAGAAGAGAAAAAGTAAAGGAAAAAAAACTTTTGTAGACATGCGCACTTAATAGCAAAAAAACAGATTGAAACCATAACATGGCTGGACATGTGACAATCACCTTGGTTACATTAGTAAGATTACTATGCAGCTGGCAGAAAAAACAGAGTGAGACGTGCGTAGCTGACAAACACTTAAAAAAAATGCAGTGACATTCTAGTCCAACTACTTGCTGAAGCAGGAGATCTTATATCATTAAAAAGAAATAGTTGTCCATTTTTTTTGAAAGCCACCAGTGATGGAGCACCCACAACTTCTATTCCATTGGTTGATTGCTGTCACCATTAGGAATTTTCTCTTTAGTTCTAGGTTGCTTCTCTCCTTGATTAGTTTCCATCCATTATTTCCTGTCTTGCCTTTTGGAGCTTTGGAAAATAGTTTGACCCTTTATCTTTGTAGGAGCCCCTCAGATAATGGAATATTGCTATCATATTTTCCCTAGTCCTTCTTTTCATTAGACTGAATGGACCCAATTCCTATAACTGTTCTTTGTATGTTTTAGCCTCCAGCCCCCTAATCATTCTTGTTGCTCTTTTCTGCATTTGTTCCAGAACATCAACATCTTTTTTATATAACAGTGACCAGAACTGTGTGCACTATTCTAAGTGTGGTCTTACTAAATCTTTGTGAAGTGGTACTAGAACTTCACGTGATCTTGATTCTATCTCTCTATTAATACAACCTAGATTGCATTGGGTTTTGGGGCTGCTGCCCCACACTGTTGGCTCAGTGTGTCTTCGGAGAAGGGGGGGATATAAATGTAATAAAAATAAAATAAAATAAATATTTAAGTGATTGTCCACTAGGACTCCAAGATCCCTCTCACGGTTACTGGTATTAAGTTAATTTTCACCTAGTCTGTATCTATACAGTTGTTTTTCTTGCTTAAGTGTAAAACCTTACTTTTATCTACATTGAATTTCATTTTGTTAGATAGGGCTAACAAAATTAACTAACTCTAATTATTTACAATTTCATTTGCTGCAATTTTACCTTGTAGCACTTGATGGATTACATCCTAGACTTCTGAATGAGCTGATGGATGTTATTTCAGAAACACTGTACCATTTTTAAAAACTTCTGGAGCACTGGGAACTACCAGAGGATTGGAAAAGAGTGGATGTGGATCTATCTTTAAAAAAGAAAAAGAAAAAACCTCCAGTAAACTACAGATCAATCAGTGTAATATCAATACTTGGAAAGATATTGGAAAAAATGATAAAAAACAGATCTGCAACCATCTAGAAAAAAATAAAGTTATAACTAGAAGCCAGCATGGGTTGGTTAAAAACAGATCATGCCAAACCAATCTTATTTCATTCTTTGACAAAGTGACTAAATTAATAGACCAGCAAAATCCTGTTGACATAGTATACTTAGACTTAGCAACTAGAACAGTTTGCCTCTCTGAAGTTGTAGGTGCTTCATCACTGGAGGTTTTTAAGAAAAGATTGGAAAGCCACCTGTCTAAAATGATATAAGCTCTCCTGCTTGAGCAGGGAGTTGGACTAGAGGACCTCTAAGGTACCTTTCAGGTCCATTCTCATTCAAGAATTTCACTTGAACACCCAACAATGTTGGGTGTCTGTGAAAATAAAATAAAATAAAATGATGCAATAGATCTGGATGAGAATAATTTAATATTGTTTTATCCAATGAAAGATCCATGCAGGGAATTTAAGTTTAAAGTTTACTTATGAACCAAAACGCTAGAATGTGTGTCAGAAATTATAAGCTGGTATTACTGAGGCTTTTGAAAACAGGAATCTCTAGACTAGTAATAGTTGTGTTATACTCCAGTGTGTATTGATAATAGAAGAACCAGATATCTTTTTCAGGGAAAATTTTGATTTTAATTTTTGTATTGATAAAGGGATGAAAATATGTATGATCACAATGGAAATATATTATAGATAAGAATATATATGTACTTTTCTATTCAGATTATTCTGGGTTTTAGCTTGAGCATCCATATAATTCATGAAGAGTATATGTATGAAGAATAAAAAAGATTGACTTGAAATGACCAAAGCAATTTAGCTGGACAATAAAAATGGAATGAATACTTTCCAACTATACATAGTGTGAATGGTGAAAAACTGGAGCAAGTAGATGAAATTGTATGCTCTGTGTGAATTTGTATGAAAAAATGTATAGAGAAATATTAAGATGTGAAAATTCTGATGTAAAAGGTACAGGCAACATAGGAAGTTTTTTTTTTTTTTTTAATTCCATTTATATCCCGCCCTTCTCCGAAGACTCAGGGCGGCTTACAAGCTTAGCAGTAGCCTTCATTCTATGTATAAGCCTGCTTATTAAGTAGGTGACCTGTTGCAATAAATTAATATTTGTTGAAATATGTGAAAATAGCTTTATATAAGAACATGCTATGTTATATGGAAATGAGGGTTTGCATGTTAGGAGAAATATAAAATAAGTGATAGGCAGTGAAAGTGGGGTACTTAAAAAGTATGAGATAAAACAAAAAGAGATGTATCAATAATGAATGTGTGCTGAGTAGTCGTCCTCTTCAGGGGACTGGGAAAGAAATGACAAAAGAAATAATAATCATGCAATGATATATGAATTCTATCACATGTTGGGATACAAATATATAAATTTAAAAATTTGCATGATGATGTTGTTATATGTATGTTGTCATTTTAGCATCATCACAATCCAAAAGTTGGTAATTGGTATGAAAAAGTAATACTGAGGTGTTTTGGCCATGGAAAGGAAATGAGAAGAAATCTAATTGCAAAACAAATACTTGAAGAAAAAATAAATGCATTGACGTGGAAGACCAAGAAAATTGTACTTGGATGGAGTTGATGTTCAGAAAAAAAGAGATGAGAAGTTTAAAAAACATATGGTAATATATGAAATAGTCACCAAAACGTTTCTTTGTAAACTAGAAAAATGTGGGATCGACAGCATCACCACTAGTTGGATTTGTGACTGGCTATCAAACCATAATGAATGAGTAGTCTGTAATGTTAGTACATCTACATGGAGGAAAATAAGCAGTGGGATACCACAAAGTTCTGTCTTAGGCCCAGTATTCTTCAATATCTTCATAAATGATTTACAGTACATATGGGAATAAAAGGGGAACTCAACAAATTTGCAGATGACACTAAGCTGGCTGGAATAGCCAACAGTCCAGAAGACAAGCTCAGGATCCAAAAAGACCTTGATAGACTTGAACAACGGGCACTATTCAACAACATGAAATTTAATGTGGAGAAAAGCAAGGTTTTATATCTAGGCAGGAAAAATCAAAGGTACAATTACAGATTAGGTGAAACCTGGCTCAAAACCAGTAACTGTGAGAGGGACCTTGGAGTCTTCCTGGACAATCATTTAATCATGAGCCAGCAGTGTGCAGTAGCGGCCAAAAAAGCTAAAACAATCCTTGGTTGTATAAACAGAGGCATGGAATCAAAATACGTGAAATATAAGTATTCCAATGGATGGAGACTAATCAAAGAGAAAAGCAACCTAGAACTAAAGTGGTTGTTGGTAGTTGTTTGTTTGTTTGTTGTTGTTGTTGTTATTATTGTTGTTGTTGCTTTATAAATCTTTAGTAAGACCATACCTGGAATACTGCATCCAGTTTTGGTTACTGCATTACAAAAAAGATGTTGAGACTTTGGAAAAAGTGCAAAGAAGTGCAACTAAGATGATTAAAGGCCTGGAGACAAAAACATATAAAGAACGGTTGCAGGAATTGGGTATGGTTAGTCTAGAGAAAAGAAGGACTAGTGGTGACATGATAGCAGTATTGTAGTATTTGAAGAGCTGCCACAAAGAATAAGGGGGTCAACTTATTTTCCAAAGCACCTGAAGGCAAGAGAAGAAACAATAGATGGAAACTAAACAAGGAGAGAAGCAACCAGGAATTAAGGAGAAAATTCTTAACAGTGAGAACAATTAACCAGTGGAATAGCTTGCCTTCAGAAATTGTACAGGCTTCATCATTGGAGGTTTTTAAGGAAAGTCACCTGTCTGAAATGTTATAAGGTCTCCTGCTTGAGTAGGGGTTGGACTAGAAAATCTCCAAGGTTTTACAGTTTTACAGAGGAATTATTGAGTCTGTCATATATACTTCTATAACTGCCTAGTTTGGAACAGCAACCAAATAGAACAGATACAGATTCCAACAGATAGTTAAGACTGTAGATAGAATAGTTGCAACCAGCCTGCCTCCCATAGAACACCTGCGTATTGCATGGATCAGAAGAACAACTGAAAAGATATCTGCAGACCCCTCACATCATAGACATAAACTGTTTCAATTCCTCCCCTCTGGATGGTGCTATAGGGCATTGCAGGCCAAAACAACTAGACATAGAGGCAGTTTTTCCCCCCTCAGGCCATCACTCTGCTGAACATTTAATTCTTACAGTGCTGCCTAATCTTTATGTGTATTTACCCAAGTTGTATGGCTACAGCATTATTATTTATCCTACTTATTATCCTTCTCACTGTCTGCTCTTATAAGGATGATGATGATGATGATGATGATGATGATGATGATGATGATGATGATATTCTGTTGCTCTGCATGTACATTGAGAGCTTCTTCACAGGAGACAAATTCATTGTGCTTCTAATCACACTTGGCCAAATAAAGTATTCAATTCAATTCAATTCTAAATGCCATAAATTGTTTAGAATTAAAGGGATCTATTTTACACCAATATAAACATAAAAGAAAATATTCTGTATCTTTATCTGTTATTAAATGGTTTCAAAAATGGTAGAACAGGGACACTATAAGGACTGCCTCTTGCTCAGAGGAGTGGCCACAATATTTTTCTCATATTTCAAATTAATAGAGTTCCACATGAAATAATTCAAGGCTGTCATTTCACAGGTCAGTTAACTTTAAAATGTTGATGAAACAATGATAATAATCACAGATTGTAATATGCTTTGGAATGAGGCAGTAATTATTGGAATAAACATCTTTTGTCGTATCTGCTAAGGAGACCAGATGGTGGAGCTCAATCTCTCCACAACTCTGATTCTAACATGCTACATGGAGGATTGATTCCATTTTTCCTACATTTGGTAGATGTGTGACAAGCCACAGATTCTAATCTTCTGCTCCTTTCAAAGATATCTGCAGAACTGTTGATGTCATATACTCAATTATAAATTATATTCCCAAGTATTATATTTTCCATGTTACTGTCTCCTTGTATTTTGCTCAACAAATGGGTATGGCAAACCTGTAAGTTGTTTAAGAGAGACATTTTTGTAAATCTAAAGATGTGTAATTAATTCACATACACATGCATATGCATATGCATACATATATTGTAATTGTAATAACATCATTAGCTTGTGCTTTAAGTTAAAAACAGAAATGTTGGTTAATGTATGAAATGATTACAAAAACAGAGAAAGAAGACTATGTATATATTTTCTGTTGCATATCTCTAACGCAGTTTCAAGCAACAAAGTACCCTTAGGCTATTACCATTTTTTAAACAAGTTCTCTATCAGCAGGGAATGTCTTTCCTCTTGTGGTCATTCACCAATGTTTACAAAGTAAGGTCACTTTGAATACCAGTGGTGCTTGAAACAGAAAGAGGAAGAGCAACACTTTTTGTTTTCACTGAGCTGGCTGATTCTGCACTGTGATAACCGACAATGACATTACACTAGGGAAAAGTTGTCGCAATATCACATTCCCAGCTCTGCCAAACAGAACCAAGCAAAAAAGCATGTCTATTGTTATTTTTTCCTCAAGCACTAATCCAGAAATATGTTAAAATGTTTTAACTTTGGGATACAAATAAAGCTTTAACCTAGGTTTATATAGACTGATATTTAATAGTTACATCACAAATGAGATCTTCAAAAAAAACAACAACAAAAAACCCTCCTCCACAAATTGAATATTCTTCCTGGAAAGGAATGACCATAAACATTTTTTACACACTGCAGAAGGTAGAAGGGAGACAGAAATGATGATTTTATTAAAATTACAAGAAGAGACATTTGCAGTGAAGATACATGTATTAGTGGTAGAAGGATGGATGGCAGTATTTTTAAAAGCATGCAGTCAGTACAGAGATGTAACAAGGCAAAAGAGTAATGAGAGATTCCTTTATTTATTTGCATTTTAATATCATACATGTGAATTATTACCTATATGCCTGATATGTCCTAAAAGGGAGAAAAACTGTGATGAATAAATAAACAGCTCTAGAAATCTTCAATAGAGTGCTTTACCTTGCAGGGAATATTATCATTGGCTTTTGATACAATTTCAGCTGCAGGGAAAGTCTTTCAAAGCTCAGAATGCTGAAGTATTGCCAGGCGCTCAAAGGCCCCCTGCTGTGTGCGTCAAACTAAAAAATCTCTCTGAACTTGTCGAATTAAAAGTCATCTCTCTCTTTCTCAACCCCTCTATGAGCTGGGAAGCTCTGGCCTCATTTTTTTTTTCAGGGCCTCCATGATAAACAAATGGAGCCTGGAGCATCTTTATTCTTTACAGGCACATAATTAAAATTCTTCTAAAATGTAATTGAATGCAATAAATTTCAAAAAGGGGTTATAGTTAACAATAATACCAAAATGCTTTGGGTAAGCTATACTACTTCAAGGTGATTCAAAAGTAAATCAAAAAGATTTATTAAAACCCAACAAATAATGTTGTTTTGCTTTTCCTGTTTTCATTGTGATATGCACTAGGAAAATAGTGCTAACTTAAATATCTCAGCAGGATTTATGCTTTCTTGAATGGCACTCTTAATTTACTGAAATTGTAAAACAAGAATCTACAATTAAAAAGGAACAAAGCTATTTGAAAATACTAGTTGTGGCAATCATCATTATCTATTCTCCAATGAAAGAGACATTATATATATTTGTGATTACAGATGCATGCTTTTAACATATCCACAAATAGTATGCACTTATAACTTTACCTCTATTCACAAATGTGACAATGATCATAATATTAAACTGTGAAGCAATATTTATTTGTGAAGAATTGTTAACAATTAGCCAAATAGCACATTATAATAATAAAACAGTGCTCTTATTCTTTCTGTCTTCATTTCTTTTTTCTACAAATTATTCACCATTAAAAATGCAATGAAAAGATGTAGTGTAAAGCAATTATAAAATCTAAAGCAATGATAAAAAAGACTCTTTACATGAAACATTCAAAATATAATAAATACAATTTCTTATTTGTCTCCCTTTTCCCCTTTCTTTTATATTTTACCTTCAGATTTTATTTTTCATTAAATCATTACACACAATTTATAATTTTCAGATCTGCTATAGGATTTATCACGTTCCATTTTCTCATATGTTGACAACTTTTCAATGTGAATTGTAATAAAAAAGTTGTATTATCAAATGGTAATAGCATTTTCATTACCTAAGTGTGCATTACACTATTATGTTTCAGCATAGGGTTATTTCTCAAGACAATGTATTATTTATATTTTACTACCCTCTTCATGACAAATATTTGGGTCTCTACCACCTTCAAGTTAAAAATATAACATAAATATCATGTGACAACTATAGAAAATATCATTGTTTGATTGCTTTTTATAAACATACCTGTGATTGTTTTAATGTACAAGAACATACATGCTAATAAACACATAGTACATGAATATGACAGCATCAAAAAACTAATAAAAGGGCATAAAACATTAGATACTAACACTAGATTTAAGAACAGAATTGATGTTTAAACATATGCATCACACACACATGGAGATTGCCTTCATCTTTCTCCTCATTAGATAAAACGTACGCAAAGTACAGGCAAAGAGTAAGAAGTAGTAAGGCAAAGAAATCAATGCATGAAATAAGAAAAAGAAATTTCCGTAAAATTAGTTTACACTAATAGCATTCACTATATCTCCTGATACCTTTCTACTTGCAAACCATCTTTCTATCCACTGTTTCAATACTTGTTGAGTACCTTGCTGAAGTCTAATTATTCTATGTCCACAGCATTTCACTAGTCTACTAATTTAGTCACTTTGTCAAAGAATGAAATAAAATTGATTTAGCATGATCTGTTTTACACATGCTGGTTTCTAGTTATAACTTTATTTTTTTTCTAAATGTTCACAGATCTGTTTTTTGATTATTTTTTCCAGTATCTTCCCAGGCATTGATGTCAGATTGTTTCGTCTGTAGTTTCCTGGCTCTTTTTTTTCCAGCTCTTTTCCAATCCTCTGTTATTTCCCTGGTACTCCAGAATTTTTGAAAGATTTGATACAATGTTTCTGAGATAACATCTGCCACCTCCTTCTGAACCCTGGGATGTAATCTTGATTATTTTAGTTTTTATTTCAAGGCTGTCTTTTACAGTTATGTTTTAGTAGGTTGGGTTATAGCTTATTTTTTGTGTGAAGATCGATGCAAAGAATGAGTTAAGCAGGTCTGCTTTCTCTCTACTGTCTGATACTTCTTTCTTTTTTAGTGGTATTGTGTTGGACTGGGCTTTTATGATCACATTTTTCAAAGTTTTCCACACTTTTTGAATTGTTTTCTCTTTTAGGATTTTTATCTATAGAATTTTTCTTAGGGTCTCTCTGAGTTTGTTAAAATCATCTCTTTTGAAGTTTAAGATACTGGCTGGATTATTATTGCTTATGTTTGCATTATCTTGAATTCTAACATGACATGGTCACTCTCACCTAAGCTTCCAGTGACTTCAACTTCCTATATAACTTCTCTATTAGTAAGAATTAGATCCAGTATGGTTTTTCTTCTCTATCTTTTGGATGAAAAAGTTGGCTGTTAAGTTGGTTAGGAAACTGTTCTATCTCCCATTTGCTGTAGAGTTTGTCTCCCAGTTGATATCAGGGTAGTTAAAGTCTCCTATTACTATGTGGTATGTTTCCTACATACATTTGTTAATTGATTAGCAAAAAGTTCATGTATTTCTTCTGGTTGGGTGCCTTGTAGTATATGCCTATAGCAATTTTTCCTTTTATATAGACCCATATGGATTCTAGGGGGTTTCCATTCTTTGTTTTGTGCATTTCTGTAGAGATGTAGTGATCTTTTATATATAATGCAACTCCACCTCCTCTTTTGTTAGGTCTGTTTCTTTTGAATATTTTGTATCCTTCCATCAGCACATTCCAATCATGAATTTTATCCCACCAAGTTCCAGTAATGGCAGCTATATTACAACTGCCTTCATATACTAATACTGTTTGTTCCCTATGCTTTGAGCTTTAGTTTATAGGCATTTGAGTCCTCTATGGGTCTTGGGTATGTTTCTTATATCTCCTACTTTGTAACTGAGATTTCCATTCTTCCCATCACTCTCTCCTTCATTATGTTTTCCTTTTTTATTTCTTTTTTCTCTTTACTCCCTGTTGCCCTATTATTTAGTGTTTTTTGCTTGGAATTAGGTTCTAAAGATCCTAAAGATTGGCCCGCCTCCTCCCTCAATTTTGGTGTAAAGTCCTTTTGAGATGAGCCAGTCGTTTTCTGAATATATTCTTTCCAGTTCTTGTGAGGTTCACTCCATCTCTGGCCAGTAGTCCTTCCTGTAGGTAATGCAGACCATGGTCTAGGAAGCAAAGTTCTGTTGATGACACCAGGTTTTAAGCCAGTGGTTCATTTCTAAAATCCTTTGCTCCCTTGGATGTTGCCCTTTTGTTGGAAGTATAGATAAAAAAACTCTTCTGCTCCTAATTCTTTAACTTTCTTTCCTAGCTATTTGTAATTTCTTGTTACTGTTTTCAGATTCATTGTTGTGTCATTGGTCAGAGCAACCAGCCCCGATAGAAGATTTCTTAGGTACCAGGATGATCAGGATGACCAGAATTTCCCGTGTGTACGGCTTTCAATATTTAATAACAATGCACATTTATGTGCAAAATGATTTCCAGAGCTTGGGGCAGGAACTTAGCAGGATAGGCTGTAGGATTACTTTTTCAGAGATTTTACCAGTGTGTAAGCAGCAAAATGGAAAAGGCCAGTGTATAGCAGAATTCAATATGTGGCTAAAGCAGTGGTGTAAAGAGGAATGCTTTGGTTACATTAGACGTGATGTTGGTAGCTGATCCCATGAAACAATGTACAAAAGAGATGGTTTGCATCCATCAAAGAAAGGGATTGAGTTACTTCGTAATCAACTCACATATTTTCTGGAGGAATATTTAAACCAATTAATGGGGACAGTGAGTTAATTGATACAGAACATCCCTGTCCAAGACAATAAAAAAATTACAGGGTTAGCAGTGCATGTAACATAGATGTGTGTGTGTGTACAAGAATATCAATCTTGCTGACATGCAAAATCAAACTTTTAATAGCGAGTGCCACACAAAGTGCACTAACCAAACAGTTGTAAGAAAATAGGGGAACTCAGGAACCATACAGGTTATGTAGAAAATAAACACAGGGTCAGTTATAAAGGACTCAAATGTCTATACACTAATGCACAGAGTATGAACAGTAAGCAGGGTGAACTAGAAATTTGGGTAAATGAGGGTGAATACAGAACATCACTGTCCCCGGCAATCTAAGAAAATAGGGGAAGCCAGGCACCACACAAGTTATGCCGCAAGTAAACACAGGGTCAGTCATAAAGGGCTCAAATGTCTATACACTAATGCACAGAGTATGAACAGTAAGCAGGGTCAACTAGAAATTCGGGTAAATGAGGGCAGATATGATATTGTTGCCATTACGGAAACATGGTGGGATGAAACCCACAAATGGAACACACAGCTAGAGGGATTTAAATTATTTAAAAGAAACAGACCAAACAAAAAAGGAGGTGAAGTTGCTCTCCATATAAGAAATAACTACATCTCTACAGAAATAGAGCACAACAATAATGAAAACTGTCTTGAATGCATTTGGGTCAATATAAAAGGGGAAAAATTGACATTGCCAAAGGTGTATACTATAGGCCACCCAACCAAACAGAGGTAATAGATGAACTTTTTGCTAGTCGGCTAACTAAGGTATGTAGGAAGCACATCACAGTAGTAATGGGGGACTTTAATTAGCCTGACATCAACTAGGAGACAAACTCTGCACCAAGTGGAAGATCAAACAGACAACTTTGTCTCCCAAAAATTAGAGAAGGGAACTAGGGGATTAGCCATACTAGATCTAATTCTCACTAACAGAGATGAAATTATAGAAGGTGTTGAAGCCACAAGAACCTTGGGGAGAAGTGATCATGCAATATTGGAATTCAACATTATGGAAGCACAAGCAATAGAACACAGCCAAACTAGAGTCTTGGACTTTAAAAGAGCTAATTTCAATAAACTTAGAGAGGGCTTGGGAAGGATTCCATGGATGAAAATCCTCAAGGGGATTTTGAAAAGTGAGATAATAAAGGCCCAGTCTAGCACAATACCAACAAAGAAGAAAAATAACAGCTCTCAAAAGAAACCAGCATGGCTGCATAGAGAACTCTCTGATAAATTGAAAGATAAAAAGGACAAATAAAAAAGTGGAAAGAGGGGCACATAACTAAAGCAGAATATCAACAAATAGTATGAGCCTGGAAAGATGAAGTGAGGAAAGCTAAGGCTCAAACTGAACTAAGGCTTGTGACCAAAGTAAAAAATATATAAAAAAAGCTTCTTTCAACATGTAAAAAACAAGAAAAAAAGTTAAGGAAATGATTGGTCCATTACTGGGGGAAGTGGCAAGAAGGTGATGAGCAACAGGGAGAAAGCAGAACTATTTAACTCGTTTTTTGCATCTGTCTTTACACAAAGGAAAAGAACAGACCAACCTATCAAAAACAGTACCATAAAAAACAGAATAAAAACACAAGTTAAGATAAGCAAAAAAAATGGTAAGTGAGCACCTGTCCAACCTAGATGAGTTCAAATCACCAGGCCCAGATGGATTATACCCAAAGTTCTCAAGGAACTGGCGGATGTGATCTCAGAACCACTGAACTATATTTTTCAAAGATCCTGGAGCACTGGGGAACTACCAGAGGACTGGAAAAGAGCTGATGTAATTCCCATCTTCAAAAAAAGGGGAAAAAATAGATCCAGGAAACTATAGACCTATCCGCCTGACATCAATACCTAAGAAGATTCTGGAAAAGATAATCAAACAACAAATCAGCAAATACCTAGAGACAAACAAAGTCATTACTAAAAGCCAACATGGGTTTGTCAAAAACAGATCATGCCATACAAATCTTATTGCATTCTTTGACCAAGTGACAAAATTAGTTGACCAGAGAAATGCTATGGATATAAGGAAGTAAGGCATTTAATAAAGTAGATCACAACCTACTACTTGATAAGATAGAAAAATGTGGGTTAGACAGCATCACCACCAGATGGATTCGTAGCTGGCTGACTGGCCGTACTCAGCATGTGGTCCTCAATGGAACTGCATTTACATGGAGGGAAGTGTGTAGTGGAGTGTCCCAGGGCTCTATTCTATGCCCAGTGCTCTTCAACATCTTCATCAACGATTTGGATGAGGGGATAGATGGGGAACTCATCAAATTTGCAGAAGACACCAAGCTGGCAGGAATAGCCAACACTCCAGAAGATAGGCTTAAGATACAGGAGGATCTGAACAAACTGGAACACTGGGCGCTATCTAACAAAATGAAATTCAATAGTGAAAAAGTTCTACATTTAGGCAAGAAAAACCAAATGTACAGGTATAGTATAGGTGGTACCTTGCTCAATAGTAGTAACTGTGAGAGGGATCTCAGAGTCCTAGTGGACAATCACTTAGATATGACCCAGCAGTGTGCTGCAGCTGCCAAAAAAGCCAACACAGTATTAGGCTGCATTAAAAGAGGGATAGAATCAAGATCATGTGAAGTATTAATACCACTTTACAATGCCTTGGTAGGGCCACACTTGGAATACTGCATCCAGTTTTGGTCACCAGAATGTAAAAAAGATGTTGATAGTATAGAAAGAGTGAAGAAAAGAACAACAAAGATGGTTAGAGGTCTGGAGGCTAAAATGTAAGAGGAATGGTTGCTGGAATTGGGTATGTCTAGTTTAATGAAGAGAAGAATGAGGGGCGGGCATGATAGCAGTGTTCCAATATCTCAGGGGCTGCCACAAAGAAGAGGGAGTCAAGCTGTTTTCCAAAGCACCTGAAGCAGGACAAGAAACAACAGATGGAAACTAATCAAGGAGAGAAGCAACCTAGAACTAAGGAGAAACTTCCTGACAGTTAGAACAATTAATCAGTGGAACAACCTGTCTCCAGAAGTGGTGAATGCTCCAACACTGGATGTTTTTAAGAAGAGACTGGACAGTCATTTGTCTGAAATGGTATAGGGTTTCCTGTCCAAGCAGGGGGCTGGACTACAGGACCTCTAAGGTACCTTCCAACTTCTTATTATGATTATGATTATGATTATGATTATGATTGATAATTTCTAACTCCTACATTTTGATTCACCTCCTTCAGAGGTTCCTTACCCAACAAGTTGTATAAAGAATAAATATAAATTGCATTCTTTAAAAAAAGAACATTTTCTGTTTATTAATTCTTTCTAAAGTTCTCTACACTAAAGTCTCTTTCTAAATGTACTCTAAAGTAATTATGTTTTTCTTAGTATGACGTGGTTAACTTTTATTTAATATTTGTTGTGATTTCCTTTGGACTAAATAGTGAAAATATACAATATTACATTGTAATATTTCTATACTTTTCTTTGGTGTGCTCTGTAAAGATTCTGCCATCAATAAATGGCATGAATAGTAATATCTTATATAACATAAGGATTAAGAGAAAATGCATAATGATGATGCTATTTTCCTATCTAAATCTGCACTGGAAATCTATTGCTTATCAGTGTTTAAACAAATAAATCACATACATAATACTGAAAGTTAAAAATAAATTACTAGTATATATAGCTATGTAGAATTATAGATATGTTTGCCACTTTGAATTGTGTGGTTTTGAACTGCACATGCAATAAATCTTAATAAGTATACTTCCATGCATCTAAGAACAAACATTGATTTACTGTTCAAACTTTTAATAACATTAGAAATCCTCAGTCCCATAGAAATGCTGTTTTGAAATCTTGAGAGCTTATAAAATATTTGTATTTTATCATGAGAAACTGGATGAAAATTAGTCAGAATGCTACTGTTCACCAACAGCTTCTTGAGAAGTGGGCACTCCAATGCTTCTTTGCATGGTGTTGGGAATACCCCTTCTCTCACAGATAAATTAACCATAGCTAGACCCACCCATATGTCATCTTCCCGGCAGCCTTAAGCATCCTGGAGCATGGATCTAATGTAGTGATGGTCACATTTACATCTCAAGAACCCTGTACATTTCTTCAATTCCAGTAGAATCAAATTGTTCCCAGATAACTGGATAAATCCATCCCCAAGGTATTTCCAAAGCATTTGTACCACACTTGGTCTCTAACTGAAAATGAATCCAAACAATTTTACCCACTAGGTTCACTGAAAATTTCTCAACATGGCCCTGCAGGTGAATCTTAATGTTCCCCTTATCCAGGAGCATCCAGGTAACTGTAGATAGGATTGTCTGGAAGGACTGTGAGGACACAGTACAAGCAGAGATATATTGATGTTTTGCTGCTCTTACCCCCCAAGATCAGCCTTAATAACTCAGAAATAGTAGGATTATCCTCTGCCTTCCCCAGCAATGCTCCAGAAATCTCATGATGGCATTTAAGGGGGGAGAGGGTGTCAAGCTTTATCCTCTTATGCTGACATAGAGATTATAGACTAATTCCCTGCTTGATTCCTCCCCCTGGCTCACCCAGTCTCTTTCCTACAATTAAGCAACAACAGCTGAAAGCCTGGGCTTCTATCATTCTGCCAATCAGGGCCTGGGCCTGAGTACAGAGTACTATACAAAGTATCAATACCAAACATTGGGGGTGTCTACCCTAGGAGTTGCCTACCAACTGTCTCCTATCAAAACACGCCATGTCTATTAGCATCTGAAGAGACTGAGCCACACCAAGTCCCCCAGAATGTTCATTTCACCCAACTCTAGTGTTCTGGCTCCCCTAGCTTGGAACCTCTCCATCACTCTGTGAGAAATAAAATTCAACTCCAAGGATGTTGGAAAACAAAACAAGTTTTACTGAAGCATTTGCAAAGGCTGGTGGACCCTTCTACTTGCAAGTAAAGGGCCATACCAGATTAGTTCAGCATAAACTTTTATACCCTGTCCCGTAGAATATGCCACATCCTTGTTTTCCAGCCCCAGTTGATAGGTCCAGTCTGGTCACATGCTTTCTGACCGCCTAGTAAAATTATTAGACACCAAAGCTGTACAATTAATAATTCTCCTTCGATTTACCTTTATCTTTCCCTTTTCAACTTTGTGACATTCAACCAACTCAGCTCACAATAGGAGCCTGCTTGTCTAAGCTGGATAATACAAATGTTTCAACCCTGTCCCCTTGCCTATCTATACAATGCAACTAATGCCTGCTTCAGACCAAAAGTTGTATATCATCACTTTAGGAAGGTTAAATATGGCTGTACTTTGGCTATATGATTATATTTTAAAATACTTATAAATAGTTTTTATAAAATATAAGCTAATCTATATTATGAAAAAGAATAACATACACATTTATTGCATACCTCACAACTCTGGTCTGACAGCTATCCAATTAACAGGCCAGCAGTACTGGGGAGTACATCACAGTGCTTTACCCCTCTCTCCCTCAAACCACTAACCTCACCCCATCCAACTACCTGGTCTTGACTGGCCTCTCTCACTATCAGGTAAAATAGTGTCCAATCTACTTCTCCTCTCTTCCCAACTCTCATTCAAGTAAGACAGTGTCTTGTTTAATATCTTGAAACTCCCACATACCCAACACTTGGGCCTATTGCCCACTGGCTCTCACTCTAGAGGAGGGAAGCCATCCCCATTCTCATTCTTTGTTTAAACAATATTTACAGGCCACTGGTCACTGGTCCATTGCCCAAGCCATCATTCCACTTAACCCAGCCACTCCACCATCCACTTCTATCCTCATCTGAGTCTTTCCTTTAGTGTCAACAGAACAGTAAATCTGCAACCTTGACAGGGTGTGGGAGGTGAAGGGAGGCAAGGCAAGATTTGTTTTGGATTTGTTCTACAGCCACCCAGCAAATAGAAATGTGCAGCATCCAAAAGAAAGAAGATGGTTTTCTTTGTTCATTTGGAGAGAGAGGATGATCCAAAGGAAAGGAAAACAAAATCAATCTAGAGGCCCAGCAAGGTAAAGGGCAATGTGGAAAGTTTTAAGAGTTTTACATGCTGGCAAAGGAAGGAAAGAAGGAGGGGAGGGAGGAAGGGATCCCACAGAGGAAAAAAACAGCCAGAACAATCTCGGTAAGAAGGAAACACTGATATATTGTATTGTATTGTATACCTGCATTATATTGTGTGAAGAGCCCCATTTCCTGGTTATGTTTATACTGACAGATTATAATAATTATTGGCTACTATTTGTATTTAAGGGATGTGGTGGCTCAGTGGGTTAAGACGCTGAGCTTGTCGATCAGAAGGTCGGCAGTTTGGCGGGTCGAATCCCGAGTGCCGTGTAGCAGAGTGAGCGCCTGTTACTCATCCCAGCTTCTGCCCACCTAGCAGTTCAAGGGCATGTAAAAATGCAAATAGAAAAATAGGGACCACTACGGTGGGAAGGTAACAGCGTTCCATGCGCCTTTGGCGTCTAGTCATGCCGGCCACATGACCACGGAGACGTCCTCAGACAAGCGCTGGCTCTTCGGCTTTGAAACGGAGATGAGCACCGGCCCCTAGAGTCGGAAACGACTAGCACGCATTTATTTGTATTTAATTTCTGATTTGTATTGTGTTTTAACTTTTTAAATTGTTATTATGAATGTTCATTGCCCAGGGTCAGTGGTTTGAGATGGATGGATACAACTAGTACAAAGCATATTATACAGTTAATAGTAATAGTATAGTAGAAAGATTGTAATATAAATCTTAGTAAAAGGATAGATAGAAATAATAGTAAGAACTTTCACATATATCTATAAGTTTTACATATTACCTTTATAAAATACCTTTGTCTTGCCTTTATAAGGGAGAGATAAAGGAATCACCTGGTCCAAGGTCCAGTGCTTTTATGTCTCTCTTGAGTCTGAGTGAATTCAGTTGGGCATGGTTGAAAAAGAAATCTGTGGCAATACACAGCAAAGAAAATCAGAACAAAATTAATAGGGTAAAATATTAACCTAGCAGAAGATCTCTGCAGTAAAATACAACTATTATAATGATGGATAGTAACAAATCATGCAAAATACTAGTCTGTGAAGTAAAAATACACTTTACCTAAAACAAAGCAACTAAAAGCAATTACAAATCTGCTTATTAAGGTGTTAAAGAAGAAATAAGTCAAAAATAATTAAGCCTGAAGCAGTTAAATTTTATTTTCATAATAGCCAAACAAAATTTGGCTAATGTATAAAGTAATGGTGGATTTCACATCTTCAAAAATAACATTCACCTACAAATTATCTGACTTTCTGTACAAGTTTTTTTTAGAGGCGGAATATAAATAGACCTAATATCTGTGTAAAATTTACATTGTTATAATACATGCAATATGTTTTCAATCTCTGTCACCACAGGCAGATGCGTTCAATTAATAGGATCTGCCTTGCAGCAGATGGCTTTAAAAATGCAGTCCTGAGCTTGTAGAAAGTTAGATTCTCTAACTGTTTGGCTAGTTTTAAAATACCCTTGTTTATCCAATTTCTGTCAAGTAGATACAACTTGTTAATTTGAGCTTAGAATGCCATCTTTTATTCTGTGGGTGAATAGTCATTTAGCTTGGTCATAGGCTATTGCCAGGGACAAAAAAAGTTATCTTTTAAAATAAATGTAGTTAGTCTAACTGGGAAAATTGGATTTTTAACTGGTAGTTTTTCATGATATTGGAGAACAGTTGTGCCAGTTAGGAGGAGGACTCAAGTAGGGAATTAGCTTGGACTCACTACATAAACCCAAGAGGGCAAGGTCTTGCATACATTCCCACCTTTCCTGTGTACCATGGAAGATGTGAATAATGATTTAGCCTTATAAAATTTTAATGGCATTGCTAATAGCATTTGACTTAGGCTGACCTGAAGAGGTCATGAAAAGGTGGTGCAGTGGTTTGGTTACAGTATTGCAAGCTAACTTTGCCCACAGCCTGGAGTTCAATCCTGAGAGCCTCAAGATTGACTCAGCCTTCGATCAAATGAGGAGCCAGATTGTTGAGGGCAATATACTGACATAGTAAACTGCCTAGAGAGAATGCTGTAAAACACTATGGGGTGGTATATAAGTCTAAATGCTATTGGTATTGCTATGCTGCAATAAGATGCTGCCAAGGAAATGATCATACAAGAGATGGAGGACCAGGTGACTTAATGATCAGAGAAGAAACGTAGTTGCATTCCTACTAGCAGAAAGGAAATATATTTTCAATAAAAAGTTGCTGGCAGTAAAAATGTCTTTTAACAATGGAGACATCTCCTGAAAGGACCAGCCCAGTGTATGCAAGTTCACATAAAGCATAACAGTGAAAAATACCAAATCGCTTAACTCTTGGAAAATTAGATGAGCACAATTTTTCCCCCAGTTTGATTTTTATATCTCATATTACTAGCCTTCCAAAACAAACTTCCATATACCATATAATGCAAGCCACAGAATGAAATTATCCAGTCAATCCAGCAGCAATACGTATATAGCCATACAACTTTTAGCTGCATCATAAATCAGACCAACACAAAAGGGTGGGAGCAAGAAGACAAATTGTTGATCTCTTTGATTGGATTAAAACACAGCAGCAGCAAAATGCATACTCCAGGTCTCAAGTAGATGAATTCCAGATACTGTTTCATCTTTCACAATATGGGAAGGCAGCTGTTGCACAATGGACATTTCAAATGGCCATTTCTCTAGATTTCTTCAGTGATCTTTCTCCAGATCTATTGTAGTAGTAGATCTAAACTTGTAGTGGATGTAGACTTAAGATCTTCAAGAAGCTAGACTCAAAATTTATTGTTTTCTTCACAGTGACTAAGCAATACAGCCCAGTAGCATTTGTTTTTATTTATTTGTTTATTAATAAAATGTATATGGTTGCCCAACTCATTCATGATGATTCTGGGCAAATTAAGAAAATAACACCACAATATAAAAACCAATAAAACTCCATCCCCCTGGCAACACCAATCAAACCAACCATTTTATGGGCTTCATATTACCCTGTGGTACCCAGGCCTATTGGCAAAATCATATCTTCAGAGCCTTTCAAAAGAGTGTCAAATGAGGACCAATCTTTTTGCAGGAATGACATTCCATGGGTGGGGGGGAAAGCCCCCCCCCCATAGAAAAGGCTCTTCTGGATGGACCTCCATAAGAGAGGGACAATCCCCATTCTGATGGATCTAGTAGATATAACTGGGAAAAGATGGTCCTTCAAATAACCTGGCCCCAAGCCATATAGACATTTAAAAGTGACAACCATCATCTTGAACTGGACCCAGAAGCAAATTGGCAGTGCAGCACCTGCAACGAGGTGACACATGTGAAAATCTAGGCTTGTACCACCAGTTGAAGTTTCTGGATACTTTTCAAGGGTAGCTACATGTAGAGCACGTAGCAATAATCAAGATGGAAGGTGACTAGGGTGTGAGTGACTGTGAACTGGGATTGTTGGTGCAGGAATGGTGCAACTGATGCACAACCCACAATGGCAAAAAGGCACTGTTGGCTATGACTGCCATCTCCTCCTTAAGCAGGAATTGTGAGTCCAGGAGAACCCCCAGATTACACACCAAGTCTGTCTGGGGCAATGTGACCCCATCCAAAACAGAGATGGAAATTTCCAAAGGACCAAAGAGCCCCAAACCCATAGCTATTCCATCTTTCCAGGGTTCAGTTTCAGCTTGTTGCTTCCCATCCAGTCTTTTCATTCGTAGTTGCCAGAAACAATGAAACTACACGTGTATCTCTTTGGTTCTTTCTTGTGAAAGACTCTCTCCTGTATTCTGCATTTATGGATAGTGTTCCTCTTCATTCTAGTAGACATGGTGGAAGAATATGATATGGAAGCAGTATTAGACTCTAGATGCAGAAGGAAGCAAGTTGAATACTTGATACACTGGAAAGGCTACCCAGAGTCAGAAAGTTCATGGGAGGCAGTGACAGATATTCATGCACCACAATTGTTATAGCAGTTTCATGACTAATACCCCCACAGACTCCATCTCAGCAACTAAAGGGCTTGTTGAAATTTTGATAAGCAGGAGGATTTCTTCTAAGAGTGCAATTATACCAAGAGACAATGAATGAATTACTTCCTTCCACATCAAATATACAGGACATAAAGAAGGAGACCAATAGATTCCCAAGGGATAAGCAGCTGCCAGCTCAACTGGAGCAGATGATTTCCAGTACATCTTATGGGAGGTACGTGGAAAAAAGGGAGAATGACATACAGTAGCTACATTTTGTTCTCAAAGCCAACAAGCTGTTTCTCATAGGAATTTGGGAGGAACAAATAAGTCTGAAGGTGAGGTAATGACCTTGAGACATGAGGGCTTGCTGCCCGCCTCAAACAAGAGAAACTTCTCTCCCAAGAGCTGAATAGTCTGGGGAAGAAACTTAAAAAAGACCCAGATAGTTAAAAGTGGTAGGAAGTTTGTACTTTAAGACTAGCAAGATTCTGCCAATGTAGCCTTACAATAAAGTAGAATTAACTCATCTTGTAATGCTTGCTGCCTGGTTAAACCCAATAGGACAATATCATTAAGATTCTGAATTAAATTTCTTTGATCCTCCTGAAAATGCATGCTAGAAAGCTGTGCTGAATCAGATTTGCCCTTTTTATTCCAGCTTCATGGATTTCCTCTGAAGCTAATTATGCGGAATTGTATTATGTTGCAAGACATAGACCTTGGTATATCCTCCCACTCTGCACTCCAGCCTTTCCTGGCAGATTTCCCAGAAGTGAGGAAGGGGCAGATGTAGATATTTTGAAATACTCTGGTTGGCACTAATCCAAAGCTCTGTAAAAAGTGCTTGGATCTTTGAGGCACTAGACAAGACAAATCTCTTTAAAAACTTGACTGTGGAGAAATATATTATTTCCATTAGCTCAGTATGGGTTATGTTACACATAAGTATCTGTGACAGAAATTTCAAAATAGCCCTTTTCATGCTCTACCTTTGGTAATTTATTTTGGTTCAACTCTATACATAGCGTAGCTGTAGTATGTGTATTTCATATGATTGTTCAGTGCTAAGATTTGTATTTTGATTATTTGCTTTAGTAAATTATGATATAGACCCTCTTAGCTGTTTTTCTTTCCTGTGAATTTTAAAATTCACACCAGCTATATCACTGTCCTTGACTTGGCAAGGGATTTTTTTATTATTATTACCATTTCTAGTTCCTCTAGTTTGTTACTGGCTTCTGAAGCTGATCAAAGATAGATATGAGTAGGGGTTGTTGCTTTTTTAAAAACATCTGTATTAACCTCTGATGAATTACTGGATGAATCAGCTTCTTAGCTGTTAAATTCTGTTCCAGTTACCTCACCTTTTTTTCCCTTTTACAGTTAAATCCTTGTTAGATGATGAAAGCTTGTGAGAGTTCCAGTTAAATACATATGATGGTTATCAACTTTTGACCAAAAACTCTGATGCAGTTTTCTTAAGCTACCTTTGTTATTAGACTGTTCCTCCCTGGGCCAGATATGCTGGTATTCTGAGTTAGGGTTAAGATCTCTTCCTGAGTCATAAGACATTTCAAGATACACAACATTCAAATACTGTCCAAAGGTAAAAAAAGAGAGAGAGATAAAATAGAACTCATAAAACTGAAACTGTCAAATAATATAGGAAGGCATGAGTTGTATTATTTCTCCTATCTTCCCCTTGCCTTGGTATTGCATTTTTAATCTTTAATAATGGTCTCAAAATAATACTTCCTATAGTCAGTAACACACACAGAGAAATATATCCATTGGTGGGATTCAACTGGTTCGCACCACTTTGGCAGAACTGGTAGATAATTTTTTGTTGCCCAGGCCCAGAATGGACTTCTGGAAGCAGCATCCACACAAAGAACCAGTTGTTTACATATTTGAATCCCACCACTGTATATATCTGTTCAGTAGGTTGGTGTATAATATTGGATTCAAAAGGAACTGAGCATGTAGTTGCATCTTTTGGCAATTCCTCAAATCAAATACAAAGTTCCATGGGAGCAAAAAAGCAGTCGCAAGAAAATTTGTAGCTGTTTTCAGGAAGTACAGGCAATTGCAATGTTAGTACTCTTGCATGCTCTGAAGTACCAGTTTTCATTTGAATCTAAAGCACAATACAGTTATAAAGGTTTATTCATGAGTGGCACTCTGCCAAGAAATCTCAGGGCTGTGGGCTAAATTAGGAAGCCAAAAGGAAAAAAAAATCCAGAATAAAAAAAAATGGCAAACTATCCCAATATTATTTACAGAAAAACTAAATAATACATCCATGCAATCATGAGATGTTAATCTCAGCTCAAAGGGGATTTTATTTTATACTTTGTGGTTTCTATTTATATTTTTGTTTCAAATAAGATAATTTCATATACCTGAAAATGATGAATAATTGTCTGCTTATAATATACTATAAGAAATTGTGACAAAAGCTAAGGTTATAATAAATGTTGATGTTGAATACATGAAGTATTGGGAACAGTTGGTGTCAATTTATATACCATGCTGATTATTCCAGAAGCTAATTATTGATATTTCATTGATTCTCTTGTTATAAAGTTTTGCTTTAATTCAACCTTTTTAAAAATTCTTTTTTAAAATTACTACAAATAACACTGTCTTGCCTCATTGGAAGAATGTAAATAATTCAGCTGTCTCAGGACTCCATTTTAATTTGCTTATGTTTCCCTATCTGCTTATGGTTTTAAAAAATTAAAATATATGAAATTAATTACACCTTCTTAAATTAAATATACAAAATAGATAAGATTATTTTCCCTACAATATTTATCAAACTTGGTAATCATGTAAAATGTAAATTTTTACTCAGTATGCATACAGACCTGCATACTACAAAAATTATTTTGTTCTGTTTTTTTAATTTTTGTTTTGTTTTGCTTTCAAATTCATGATCTAACAATTCTGAAATTTACATAAAATGTTCAACTACTAATAGTGACTACAATTTAATAGAATTAATTCATTGGAAACTAATTGGCAACACATCCCATGACAACAGAAGGAAAACTTCACAAAGATCAGTAACATTTTAAAAAGTCCGGTAAAATCAGTAATATATCAGCACACTAACTAAATCATAGTTTTGTTGTTGTTAGTTGTGAAGTCATGTCCAACCCATCGCGACCCCATGGACGACATTTCTTCAGGCTTTCCTATCATAGTTACATGTAACTAAATATAAGTTTATTATATTATTACAAGCATCTCCTATTATACTAGGCTTTACATGATGAGACAGCATATTCAGCTACATTATATAAATTATTTAAGATTATATGAATTGATTAGTTTTTTTAATCAAAGGATTTATTTTCTGTTTCTTTTGAACTTGAGTAGACTCACATTTGTGCTGAAACCATTAAACAAACACAGATAAATCCAGTACATATTTATTTATCTCTGAATTATTTTCAGAAATGAATTTGCTTCATATAGAAGGGAACTATGAGATGATTTATTCTGTGTAAGAAAATTCTGTGCTGGTTTATTATGTGATGGATCTTCAACATGAATAAAAAGTCAAGGTTCTTTGAAATCATACTTTGAAAACCTACATTATGACACTGTTGTGGTGGAACCTCTGCCTGACAAATATAGCAGAGTATTCTGGCATATGGTAATTTATGAAGTAGAATGGGATCCACCGAAGTATCAACCACATTAGATTTGTTACTGCTTTGGTACCACAGATGTCTTTATTTCTTGCAAAATATTATAAGACGTTCTGTTCTGGGAACTTTCTAGCAAAAAAAGGAAGGAAGTTCTAATCATAGTGCAAATCTGTTGGTGATTATTACCACAAGGACTGAAAAGAAAAGTATAAAGTAGATAAGTAGCCTTATAAAGTTGGCATAATGTTGCAATCCATATGGCAGTTTTCAGACTTGAACACACAAACACACACTTTACATTTTTAGTGAGCAACTGAGTATAAAAACTGTGCTCTCTTAAACTGATTCTCAGAGTTGTTCTTTTCAAGTTGGAATTAGCCAATAATATTTAGGGATATATTTATTGTTGAGTTCACATTAAATAAAATGAAAATATGTATTATTAGAAGATTTGGAAAAACTGTTTTCTGCGTGATAAGAAGTCATGACTGAATATTTTCAGGGGGTGAGGGTGATGTGTTGGATGTGTAATCTTTGCTAAAACTTTTGAAATGAAGGAATAAAATAAATTGCTCTATTTGATTTCTCTTGTCTGTATATAGCTGTGCAGCTCTAGTAGACTGGAAAATTGCCCACAGACAAATTTTTTTTAAAAAAAAAACAACACAAGTTCTTTTCCAGCAGAAAATTGTAGTATCATAAAGCACTGTACAATATGTAACAAGACAGAACAACACTGCCATTAGGCGTTATGTAATGAAGTATATCTTTAGAAAACAAAGTAGATCAGTAATTTCATTTTCTACGTTAGTCAACTGTAAAGGAAAATACTACAAATTCATATTAATTTAATCAGAACCTGCAGCTTTGCTTTAGTTTATATCTATTTCAGCAGAATATTCATTCTAAAGGTCACGATTCAGCATGTTGCAGAAAATTACATGATGATTTCTCAGTGTCTTTAGAAGCTTTAGGTACAATGATGAATGTTAGTTTATTAATTAGTTATTGTGTTAATTTTATCTCTACATAATGTTCTAAACTAAATATCTATGTGTGCTTAATTTCTTAAAACAATTTGAGAATAGCAGAGGGAAAAAAGTAGGGAGGTTAGTTAAAAGAAGGGACAGTTATACCAAGCGGTATACAGAAATTTTGGACTTATTATCATGTTAATGGACCAGCTGAGGTTTATCTGGGTATTAATCTTAATACAGATTCTCATTCTTTAATTGCTCGTTTGGTACTATAATGGCATTAACTGTGAATCTCACAATATTAACAGTATGATGCATTTCTGTAGTATGAATCCATAATACCACATGGGTATTAAAACTATATACGAAGTGTCACATGTTTCTGTTTTCAAAGATTTGATATTATTATTATTAAATATAAAATGATCAAATATTTACAATTAAGAAATGGGGATTGTCCATAGATGCCATTAGGGAAATCAGTGCTCTGCCTTCCTTTGCTTGCAGATGGATTGTTGGGAGGAGAAGGGAGAGATAATAAGTCTCTCAAGATTCACAAAGAAACCTGGTGGAAAATGTTCAGCTTGGGAATTTTATCATGTACTTTTCTCTGTTATTGCTATTCTTCGCTTGTCATTCTTGTCTTTATTGGAATTTATTTGGCTGAGCTCTAACATCTTCATAGATACTGTTAAGTATTTTCTACATGGGCAAATACCGGTATTTTTCTATCATAATGTCTAATGATGCCAAGGTTTTACCAAGTTTTAAATATTGTAAATCTAAAACTGTTGGAGCACCTAGATGTTTTGAATATTTATGTGAACTCTTTTTTTTGTGAAATATCTAACAGTGTAATTCCTACTGGAATCTAATGATAATAGAAGAAAACAATTCTGTTTCATCAGACTCTCAAGAAGCTAAAGATAAATTGCTGCATACTGTATTTAAACTCCTACTTAAATATGATACAGATGCTGAACAACTAAAAATAAATGTGATAATTGGATGTAAAATTTCAAGGAAACTATACCAAAGCAACAACAGGAAGACCTATGGAACAAATCTATATAATTCACTCCAAGACAACGTTTGATACAGAACCCATATAAAATGTTTTACAGATGGCATACAACTCTGTGATTATTTATTTATTTATTTATTTATTTATTTATTTATTTATTTATTTA
>JAKJMR010000874.1:229852-252330 GCA_024449315.1 Daboia siamensis
TATTTATTTATTTATTTATTTATTTATTTATTTATTTATTTATTTATCTATCTATCTATCTATTTATTTATTTATTTATTTATTTATTTATAGGATTTGTATGCCACCCTATCTCCCAAAGGACTCAGGGCGGCTAACAACAATAAAAACACAAAATACAAACATTAAAAGGTATTAAATCAAATTATCCTATAAATAGTCCAATTAAAAACACAATAAAACAACATTAAGAAAACCTCCCTTCCATCAGTCCAGGTTGGCCTGTTGAAAAAGCCATGTTTTAAGGTCGCAACTAAAGGAACAGAGATCCGGGGCCATCCGGAGCTCCAAGGGGAGTTGATTCCAAAGGGCAGGTGCCCCCACAGAGAAGGCCCTCCCCCTGGGGGTCGCCAGTCGACATTGTCTGGCCGACAGCAAGCTGAGGAGGCCCTCCCTGTGTGAGCGCACAGGGTGATGGGCAGTCGTTCCTGGCAGCAGACGGTCCTGCAAATATCCCGGACCTAAGCCATGTAGGGCTTTATAGGTAAGAACCAGCACCTTAAATCTCACCCGGAGGACAACCGGTAACCAATGCAGCTCATGCAGGAGGGGTGTAATATGGGAATATTGGGACATTCCGATTAACTGCCAAAATAAATACATCACATAATAAAAATGTTGAAATTTTCATGTTGAAAATTCCATGAAACAGAAAGAATTCTTATAATTCCAGAATATATTGATAAATAATACTTTAATTTGTTAGGATTTACGCTTACAATTTTGCACAATACTGTAAAAAAGATACAGTATCAACAATATCAGATTGAGAACTTAAATTAATTACCTTTAAGCAAGAATAGTTTCCATAAGCTGTTTTTTCCTGATCAGTTGTATCTAATTCCAGGAGAATGCCTGGACAGGTTCCTGCAGTGTTTTTGGCAAAGTTTTTCAGAAGTGGTTCTCCTAGGACTGTGAGAATGTGACTGGCCCTAGGTCACCCAGCTAGCTTTGTGCCTAAGGCTGTATTAGAACTCACAGGCTCCTGAATTCTAGCCTAACTACCACACTAAACTGGATATTGATGTAGTACACAGCATGGTTTCTAAAATTTATCTCAACAGTTAACTACAAATCAGTTGGAATACAAAGAAGAGAGAAGTCACAAATTAAACATTTATTTATATTATTTATTATAGGTTTTTCTTTTTTTTCTTTTTCCGTTTTCCTTTTAAAAAAGTATAAACAATAATATGATAGAGATTTTGGCATTATGTTTAAAAACAGTTATTTTTTACATCAGAAACAATTTAATACATTTTACTTGGCATCCTATTCTAATTTTATGTTGAGCAATAATTATACCTCAGTAATTATCTGATAATTAGATAATATTTTAAAGTACATCTTTGTTTTAAATAAAGCATTAAAATAAGACTATAAATATAATAAAACAGGCAAAATTTTTGTTGATCTACCTTTCAAAAGAGGAAAATGAATACATATTTCTATCTCTATTATAGTATTGTATATATTATATATGCCATGTTATTGGTAAAAGTTTTAACTATTAAAATGAAATCTGTGGCAATGTTCAAAAACTACTGTAATACTGTGTAAAGGAAGGATCCCCTTTATGTAAATAAAAGCTGTTCTAAAAATGTTTACAGTGATTATTTTTTGTTTATTGGTACAGTCTTTAAAAACAGTTAAAAGTTTTTTTAAAAATTTTTAAGTTATCTGCTGCCTTTAAAAAGTGGATTAGAGTTAAGACAGATTGATACAGGAAATCCAAGATGACAAACGGCTTCCATATATGGCCCCCCCAAAAAGATGGGTAACCATACAGTTACTGCAGATGAGCTCTTTTGAAAGCATGCTTTATTAGCAGGATGAAATTTCATCATTTTTAACCAAATCGTTTTTTAACTTTGGCCCTTCCTGATTATGATCATTTAAATGACAATATCTCATGTTTATATTGTCTATGGAGATTCTCAGTCATCCAAGTCATGATTGTCCCAAAGGGGCTTTTTCAAGAGGCAAATGGACTTTCTTATTTTTTTTTTAAGATGTTTTGCTTCTCATCCAAGAAGCTTCTTCAGCTCTGACTGGATGATGGGGAATGGGAAGATTTATATTCCTTGCAAACAGCTGGTTATTTGCATCCATTTACAGAGCCTTTGAAGCCACTTGGAGCTTTGTCTGTGATCTCAGTGTCGCCTGAGTAGTGGAAATGGGCACTGAGCCTTCTTTCAGCAGTTCCAAGAAGGCCCCACACGTTCTGCACTATTCAGCTGACCCTTAGGACATAGATAAACCTCCAACTGGCCTCAATGACTTCCTAAAAGAATGCAAATGACCAGCTGTCTGCAAGGAATATAAATCTTTCCATTTACCACTATCCAGTCAGAGCTGAAAAAGGTTCTTGGATGAGAAGTGAAATGTCCTCAAAGAAAAACAAGAAAGTCCAGTTGCCTCTTGAAAAAGCACCTTTGCACATGTTTTTATTCCATGCCAAACTTAACACTTAATGTTTTTCTACTAAAATAGATTTTTATAACAAAAACTCTTTGCCAGCTTAGATCCTATAGACTTAGATATCTTTTTACAGCATTATAATTCATTATAAGTTGGAATACATGTACAATATTACTGTGTGCTATCTCACACAATAATACATTATTGCATAGTTACTTAGAAATTCTTCTTAGTCTGAGGTGAAATCAACCCATATGGCCCTTCTAAAATGTCCAGAAAACTACTAAGAAAATCCAGCAGGTTGTCCTCTTGTCATTCCAAGCACAAACTCTCAAGAATAGCCAAAAATATTTCCAAAAGCATTTTGCTATCTTAAGATGACTGTCTCTTTTACTTACTGTTTAAAGCAGTACATCTCAAAGGGTAAGTTTTTGAACACCACTCAATAAAATTCACAGTGGCATCCCCAAATCTTATGCATATCTGTGATTAGATGTCCATTTTTTTTAATTCACTTTTGAACATTTAAAGCCCATCTCCAGATTTTTGCAGGTTAATGTGGTGGTATTGAAGTTCTTTTGGTTAGCACAAATAACTCCTGCTATATGGAAGAGCCTAGAATTACTTAATAATTGTTTGTTTGTTTTTTCAGTCCTAAGGTAGTTGTAAAAATAGTAGGCATTCTATTCTTTTTTTATTATAATTATTGTGGCTAATTATATATTTGTGATGAAGTATTTATGCTTGCAGAAAATGGAAAACCCATTTTTTGATAATGCCTCTTATCCATTGCAATTGGAATCACTCCAAAAGACTGCCCTTTGTGCTAGTTCTAAATTGTCATTAAGTTTTCAGACAATTCAAAAAGGGGGTGGAGTGCCTCCCTCTTGGAAAACTGCTTTTATTTCTTTGATCCCGAAAGAAGATCAGGATGTTACTCAAGCAAGAAATTATAGGCCAATATCACTTTTGAATACGGACTACAAGATATTTGCCAAGGTTCTAGCCAGTAGATTGATGAGGGTATTGCAACAGGTAATTCATGGTGATCAAACTGGGTTTATAAGTGGTAGACAAATGAAAAATAATGTGAGACATATAGTTGATTTGTTGGAATTTTTGGAAAGGAATAACCAGATCCCTGAAGCATTGATCTTTTTGTATGCTGAAAAAGCCTTTGATCAATTGGATTGGAAATTTTTGATGAAAGTATTAGATAAAATGAATTTTGGGGATGAATTTTTACAACCAATTAGGGCATTATATCAAAAGCAAACAGCTCGAATAATTGTGAATAATAGTTTGACTGAAATGTGTAATATTGAAAAGGGTACGAGGCAGGGGTGCCCGTTATCACCCTTATTATTCATTTTAACGTTGGAGATATTACTGATTAAAATACGGAATTCGGAAACAATTAAGGGAATTCAAATAAGAGACCAGGATTATAGATTGAGGGCGTTTGCGGATGATCTGATTATTACGTTGACACACCCAGAAAATTCTGTTATGGAAGTGATGGAGTTAATATTGCAATATGGGAAAGTTTCTGGATTTAAGGTTAATATACAAAAAACTAAAATGCTATCTAAAACTATGACAGTATTACAAAAGGTAGCTTTAGAAAGGTTAACTGGATTTGAAATTGTTGAAAGGGTCAAATATTTGGGGGTATACTTGACACCTTCAAACGTAAAATTATATAAAAATAATTATGAAAAGTTATGGAACAAAGTGCAAAAAGAATTGGATAGTTGGAAAAAATTACAATTGTCATTATTGGGAAGAATTGCGGCAGTAAAAATGAATGTTCTGCCAAAATTTCTATTTTTGTTTCAAATGATACCCATTCTTAAAAAGGATTCAAACTTGGAGGAATGGCAGAAGGGTATTAATAAATTTGTTTGGGCAGGGAAAAGGCCACGGGTTAAATTTAAAATTATGCAGGATACGCGTGAAAGAGGTGGTCTAAAAATGCCCAATCTTAAATTATATTATGAAGCTGCTGCATTATCAGCTATAAGTGATTGGATTAATTTGACACAAGGGAGACTATTAAATCTTGAAGGGCATGATTTGCTATTTGGTTGGCATGCATATTTATTGTATGACAAGAAGGTAGACAATGTGTTTAAAATGCATATTTTGAGACATGCTTTGTTGCGAGTTTGGAAAAAGCATAGACATAAGTTAAATTACAAGATACCTTTATGGGCAATACCCAAACACGCAATAGAGAATATAAATGTTGGATTCAAACATGATGTGACTACATATAAGGAAATCTTGAGTTTGGAGAGGAATGTATGGTGTTTGAAGCCATATAATTTTTTACGAGGAAAAAAGATTGTTCAAACCTGGTTTCAGTATGGGCAATTACAAGCCAGGTGGAAAGAGGATCAGAAAATTGGTTTTCTAATGGATGATGAAAATTTGGTAAAGCAAATTAGAAATCAGGGCTCAGCACATATCAAACGGATATATCTTGCATTGATAGAGATTGACTCAGAAACAGAAATTGTTAAGGATTGTATGATAAAATGGGCACAGAATATTCAGGAAGTTATCACAATGGGCACTTGGGAAAAGATCTGGGTGAGAAATGTAAAATTTACGCAAGCTCAAAACTTAAGAGAGAACTTTTATAAAATGTTTTATAGGTGGCATTTAGATCCTAAAAAGTTAGCAAGTATGTATCCGAATTATCAGCCTAAATGTTGGAGATGTGGTGGCGAAGACGCAACGTACTTCCATATATGGTGGACTTGTAAAAAGATCAAAGCATTTTGGATTAAAATTTGGTGGAATATGCAGAAGATATTTAAGAAAAGGATAAAGTTTTGTCTGCAATTGTTTTTACTGGGCATTACTACTGATACTACCGTGGCGGACATTAATCTGATGCTGAACTTAATTACGGCAGCGAGACTCTTAATAGGGCAATACTGGAAGAAGGAAGAACTGCCGACTATAGAGGAATGGACCTTAAAAGTTTCCAACCTGGCGGAAATGGCGAAGATTTCAGCATATTTGAAAGACCATTCGCAACAACGATATATTGTGGAGTGGAAAAAATGGATTGATTACATCCAGAATAAATACGGGACTAAAAAGTTTCATCTAGCATTTGAATAAGTATATTGCTTGTAGTCAACTTATAAGAGCTAAAGTGCGAGAGACTTAATAGTTTATTGTTATTAGTATATGGTAGTTTATGATTGTTTTTTTTTTACTTTTATACCTTGTATTCAGCTTTGGGAAGTCGGGGAGGGGGGAGGGGGGAAGGGGAGGGTGAGAGGGTGGGATAGGGTTGGGAAGGGAGGGGGGGTGGGGGATGGGATGTTAAAGATAAAATGTATTGAAAAACTTTTCAATAAAAAAATAAAAATAAAAATAAATTGTCATTAAGTAAAACTATTTTACTTTTTTTTCTGTTTTGAGAAGTTATTCTATTTTTCTCAAAGATTTGTAAGCATCTGAAGCCTTTGGAAGTGGTCTCTGAAGGGCCTAATATTTAACCTTCACTGACAATAACATCATCTTATAATCTTCTATTATCTCATTCTGTATTTACACAAATGGTAGAGGTCACTAGTAAATATCAAAATAAATTTAAATTTGTCCAGGACCATTAATCTAAAATTTGTCACAGCAGTTGCAAGCTTTGGCAGAGAAGCTAAGCCTATAACAGCTTAAATAAGAATGGGGCAAATAGAATCAAAATTATAAATGTCTGACAGACAAGATTTTAAGATAGCAATCACACTGTGGAACAGTTCATGTCTAAGGCAGGTTCCTGTCACCTTCTTTGAATAATTACATTTTTCTTTATTATTTGTTGTTTAATTTAGTCTTTTTTTGGCTGAAACTATCCTTTGCACTTGTAGTATCTTTTCCTCATAATAATGAGTCTATAAATTATTTGATTTTTATAGCAATATTAGAAGTAATTTTTAATAGGCCACATTTTTAAAAGAATAATCTATCATTCTCAGATAAAATTTAGAGGAATGTTTGAATTATGCAGGAAATTGTGATGCTTGATCCTGTGAATATAAGTTCTAGTTGTGGAAGATTTAGGACAAGCCCATACATATTTCAGTATATTGAATCAGACATATATGAATAGCAGAATAACAGAGGGATCTGGGAGCTCTTCTAGTCCAACAACCTGCACAAGCAGGAGACTCTACATCTTTCTAGACAAATGGTTGTCCAATTTTTTCTTTAAAACTTCCAGTGATGGAGCACACACAGTTTCTAAAAGCAAGCCATTCCAATGATTAATTACTAATTACTCTCACTGTCAGGAAATTTCTCCTTAGTTCTAGGTTGGTTCTCTCCTTGATTAGTTTCCACCCATTGTTTCTTGTCCTGCCTTCTGGTGCTTTGGAAAATAGGTTGACCCCCTCTTTGTGGCAGCCCCTCAAATATTGGAACACTGCTATCATATGTCATTTTACATACTTTTTAACTATCTTTTATAATTTTGTTTTTTTTGCAATGAGAAACAAACCAAAATTCAAAATTGCAAACTTATGAATCATACTGCAGATAGTATTTTAAAAATCCAGTGATATGTATTATTTTCACTAAATTAAAGTAAACAGCTGTATATTTTACTTCTGTAATTCTCCATGTTAATTATAATTTTATGTCTTCTAATCAGTGTTGACTCCTGGAAGTTGCCTGGATTAATTGCTAAAGTTTTCTTGGCAACATTTTTCAGAAATGATTTGCCATTGCCTTCTTCCTATGGTTGAGAAAGAGGGAGTAGTCCCAAGTCACATAGCTGCCTTTGTGCCTAAAAGCAGGAGTAGAAATCATAATCTCTCAGTTTCTATGCTGGTGCACTTAACTATTACAAGAAAATGGCTCCTTAATTCTCCATATTGGCTTACATTGAAATCATATAAAATTGCTATTTTATGTGATAAAACATTATTTTGAAATGGATTATTTATAGTGGTATACAAAAGAAATGACTTTAGGGATAAATTTAGACCTATGACTAAATTTGATGATGGGGTAGACCAAAAATGTCTAGGCAGAATCAGACCAGATAGCACTTTCATAAGATTAGGAATTATTTATTTATTTATTTATTTATTTAGATTTACATACCGCCCCTCTTTGAAGGGACTCGGGGCAGTGTACAGGGCAATTAAAACACTAGAAACAACACATAATATATAAAAATTAAAATGAGATTAAATCGAATAGCCACATTCTAAAATTTAATTTTTTAAAAAAATTTAAGATCTAAAATCCCAATCCCTCAGTCCAGGCCGGCAAGTTCAAATAGCCAAGTCTTGAGGTCGTGGCAAAACGAGCAAAGGTCGGGAGCCATCCAGAGCTCAACCGGAAGCTGATTCCAGAGGGCAGACATGCCCACAGAGAATGCTCTCCCCCTGGGAGCCGCCAGTCGACATTCCCTGACCGACGGCACCCTGAGGAGGCCCTCTCTGTGGGAGTGCACAGGGCGATGGGAAGTTAACGCCAGCAAGAGGTGCTCCTGTAAATAACCCAGACCCATGTAAAAGGCGGACCCAATTAGAGTAAGCATTTATTGTAAAAGACTTATTATTGAGTTTGTGCTCTAATTAAAGCAGAGTCTCATTTTATATTCTCAGTTTTGGGGGGGGGGGAGAATTGCATGCCAAAAAAAATTGCATGCTCTTATGATTAGCATGGATTGGAATAGTTATACACTGCAGAGGACAATTTCATTTCCATTTCATTTCTTTTAATAAGCCTGTGCAGTTATTTGTACACAAACTGCTTTATTTGCTTGTCCCATACATACGCTGTTAATATTTACTTCAACTGTCATTCAGTTAAAATATGCTGTTGAACTGTATTTCCTTTCTCCAGCTAAATGTAAAAGCACATTTTACCTGAAGTAATTTGCATTGAGTTGCAGTTCTTTTTAAAAAAAAAGTTAAGTGATATTTCCAATGATCTCCAAGCACAGACATTACTGTTCAAGAACCATGCTCTTTTCACAAGGCAACCCATAATCGTAGGTTGGAAAATTGCTATTATGGTAAGGTGCTGACATTATTCTCTGCATGTGGGATGCCACGGAGAGCCACAAACAAAACCAGACAGCTGGAAGGCTATTTTAAAATGTAATTAACTAGAACACTGAACAAGTGGATAGCTCTGCTTACAACAGCAATACTGATGACAAATTATCTGAAATCTCACTGTATATTTTCCTACTTGTTTTTATAAGGCTGTGATGGTGAACTTATGGCACGTGTGCCATAGGTGGTATGCAGAGGTGTCCCTGTGGGTACGTGCACCATTGCCCCAGAGGGAGGCAGGGCTGGGCTGCTCCCCTCCCCTTTCCACATATGCCAGCACTTTTGCTCTCTTTCTCTGCACCAGGACTCAGGGAATAGCTGCAAGAACAGGGTGGGGAGAGGTGAGAAGCCAGAAGTGGCACAGAGAAAGAAGTGCAAGTGAGTTTTGGTGCTCCCCAGGTGGCAGCGGCAGGGTGATCTGGGTGGGGGGGGGGAAATGGCAGCAGCAGGCCGATCGGTGTGGCATCTCGGCCAGGGCTCGGGGGAATCATCCGATCCACTCTCTCCATTCCTTGGGGCACTAATCTTCCCTCCCCCTGCCATGGTAGGCTGCTACTCCCCACGCTGTGGGCCACCCTTGCAGTCCCCCAGAGTCAAAGGCTGGCTGTAACCACCTCGCCCCCAATCAGTAGGTGATGGCCACCTGGGCCATGGGGGCAGAGGGGGTTCTACTCTCCCAAAAGGCCACCAACTGCTGACTGGCAACCTGCCCAGTGGCCCCATCCTGTCAGTGCCTGGTCGGGGCTGGAGGCCGAGAGGCCATGCTGGGGATCTGGCCATTGCCCCCCAGTCCTTGCTCTGCAAGGAGGATGGAGCCCCATCGGAGGCTGCCTGGCCACAGTTTCAGAGGGGCATCCAGCAGGGCAGGACAGCTGCCCATGCCTGGAACAACCGGGCCAGTGTTCCCCCTCCTCCTACAGCTGGAGCACAGGCATGGCCAGAGCCACTAGGCCCTCTGGCTACCTCCTCCTAGCCATGCGGCGGAATTGGCAGCACCGCCTGCCACTTTAAGGGGAGCAGCTGCAAGGGAAGCACCCACTGCAAGACTCCAGGCGAACAGGAGCAGTACGCCAGGGAGGGACTGGAGCCATGCCTCCAGGCCTGCTCTTCCTCCCAACTGCTCATTTCTTTCAGAGCCGGCCTGGCCGCATCCACCAATGCAGTACCACCAAAGCACCGCCTGCCTTGCCTGGAGCTGTCCCCAGCCACTGCCTCAGCCCCTCCACCACGGGAGGCAAGTACACACCCAGGGCTGAGGCCACAAGAGGCCAGGTGGGACAGCCAGCACTGGAGTTCAGCGACTACTACCTAGACAGCCAGGCTTTCTCGAGAAGCTCTGGTGCTCCAAGCAGGAGCTGGAGTGCACTAAGAAATTCCTGAAGGATGTGATCAAGGACAGCAACATGTTCACCAGGGCCATCAAAAGTAAGCAGCGGTCCCACTGCATGGAACCCCCCTGCCCACTCAGGATGCGGTCCCCTGAGCAGCAGCAGTGGCAGGGTGATCCATGCGGCGGGAGGGGAGGAAACCTGTCCCACTTGTTCCACAGCCACTTTTGGGTGTAATACACGAGGCAGCAAACAGCTGCATCACACCGAAACTGGCCGTTTTCTGCCTCCTGTCCAGTACCACTGCCATGAGGCTGTGGAAGAAGCCAGACAGAGGTAAGGAACCAGGTCGGGGCTGTTCCAGAGTTGGGTCAGGGTGATGGGAGAAAGGCGCTCTGTGACAGTTGGATCGGATGCACTTCAGGCTGCTGCCTTGCTTTCTGTCCCATGCCAGGGCTGTGCTGGGCATGGAGCCTCCTTGCCACTCCTTCCCCCATGTACATCAGGATTCTCCACCCTACTTACCACTCATCCCTGGGCACCTGCCACCATCCGCACTCTGCAGGCCATCACCAGCCTGCCGGGCATGCCGAGCTCAGGCCTCGGGCAGATGGAGGCCAGAGGGGAGTGATAGCTGTTTTTGTCCAGCTCCTCCACCTGAAGATGCATGTGGGGAGAGGTGCTGCCAGCTTAGTAAGCTGTGGTCTACTCACAGAAGGAGCAGGAGGATGGAGGGAGAGGGCTGGCTGGAGACAGGCGCAGGGCTGACCACAGGTGGAATCTGACCAGCCCCAGCTTGGAGGGGGGAGAGGCCAAGAGAGCCCAAAGGGAGGCATCCCAGTGCACCCAGCTGGCCAGTGACAGGCTGGACAGCGTGGGACAGCAGCAGCTGCCCTGGTATGGGCAGTAGGTGGGGTGGGCTCTCCCAATGTCTGCAGGGGCAGAAGCCGCAAGGAGGCTTTGCACCCAGTCCAGTGAAGCCTAGTCTTGGCACAGCATGGAAAGCAAGGCAGAAGCCCCATGTGCATCCCCATGCACGAGCACACCCCTGCCCTGCCAGGCAAGTGGAGCCATGGCATCTGCGGCAGAAAAGTGCAGGTGGGCAGTACCAGGAGCCCTGATCCCAGCACAGCTCCTCCCCACTCTCCTTCTCCCCCCTCAGAAGAGCTGTGGGGCTCAGGAGCCTCCCCCCATGCACCCCCCCCCCAGGGAAGAAAATCATCATGAGATACTCTTCTGTTTAACTTTTTTTCCTTGTCACTTTTTGGAATTTTTATCCTGTTTTCATGATATGACAGCATTTGGGAGAGGATTTTCTGCCCCCTTCGCCCCAAACCATCAGCTGAGCAAGATGCCTTCCTACCCATTGCCCCATCCACCAGAGACCCCCTGGATCTCCCACAACCCTGTCCGGCCCCTGCAGGCATCCCTCCCTAGGAGCAACATCGAACTGGCTGTGCCCACCCTGGCCACGCCCACCTAATCTGCCATGACCACTGTAGCCAAGCCCACCCAGCAGGCCACGCCCACCCATCTGGCCATACCCACCCAGCACCCGGCGATACATAAGTGGGTTTTGGGTTGCAGTTTGGGCTCTCGGTCTCTAAAAAGTTTGCCACCACTGCTATAAGGTGTGCTATGCAGCTTGAGTCAAAAAGGCATAATTGGTAGTTTATCTGATATTAATAAAAGAAACCATATTGTCTATATTTATTTATTTATTATTATATTTGTATACCGCCCTTCTCCTGAAGGACTCAGGGCGGTGAACAGGGCACATATAAGAATACAGAATACAAAAATTAAAAAAGAATTAAATAGGAGCCTGAGCTAAAACAATAGAATAATATAAAAGACCCACAATAAAAACCCCAACCCATCCCCCATCAGGCCAGGATGGCTTGTTCAAATAAATAGGTCTTTAGGCCGCGTCAGAAGGAGCGAAGGTCAGGTGCCATCCGGAGCTCAACCAGCAACTGATTCCATAAAGCCGGGGCACCCACAGAGAAGGCCCTCCCCCTGGGGGCCACCAGCTGACATTCTCTGACCGGTGGCACCCTGAGGAGGCCTTCTCTGTGGGAACGCACAGGGCGGAGGGAAGTTGACGCCGGCAGAAATTAATCTGTTTATTTTGGGAACAGATACAGCAGTATTAATTCTTTGTAGGTTTTCCCACTGTTGATGTCAGATTATAAGGTTCTGAAAAAATCTGAAAAATATTTCATGTACTTTATTGGGAAAATAATATTCTGATGAGGTAAAGTACTTTGTATCCTTTTATTACTAAAATCTCAAAAATCATTCCTGAAAATATTGTATTTCATACACATTCAAAAAGTTTTATATTCATTTAACAATCTCCAAAAACTAAAGATTAAAAGCAGCACGGATGTATATACAAATAAAACAAGAACTTAAAGAATTCAGGTTCATACTTGGATAAATTAAGATTTATCAAGAGCCTGGCAGAATAAAAATGATGTGTTATAGTCCTCTGTCCAATTTGCTAAGGGAAATTTTGATTCCTCTCCTGACTATTTCCATTTTGGAGGAAATTCAGATAAAAGCAAGCCAAAAAGAGGATATGAGGATGATTAATGGAAAGTTCAGCAGGACTATTCTAGATTTCCTGGGTCTGCTCCTAAACTGACATTTAAAGCAGCTTTAGTTAAAGGTAAAGGTTCCCCCACACATGCGTGCTAGTCCTTTCCAATTCTAGGGCCCAGTGCTCATCTCCGTTTCAAAGCCGAAGAGCCAGCGCTTGTCCAAGGACATCTCCGTGGTCACGTGGCCGGCATGACTAGACGCCAAAGGCGCACGGAATACTGTTACCTTCCCACTGTATTGGTCCCTATTTTTCTACTTGCATTTTTACGTGCTTTTGAACTGCTAGGTTGACAGAAGCTGGGACGAGTAACAGGTGCTCACTCTGTTACGCGGCACTCGGGATTCGACCCGCCAAACTGCCGACCTTCTGATCAACAAGCTCAGCGTCCTAACCCACTGAGCCACTGCGTCCCTTTAAAGTAGCTTTACCTGTATTTAAAATGAGCAATGATAATTGATATAAATGGTAGCCCTATTAATCTTTGAAATTGTAATAATGTAATATCTGCTTAGAATTTGGCAATATATCCTACTTTCAGAGACTTTGGCCACATTCTTTCTATGTTATCTATAGAAAATTTGTATACTCAGGTTTCACAAAATCTTCTGTCCAGGATTGATGCATTTTCCACGGTTCTTGCATTACTTGTGAGAGCTATGTCCTTCTAAGGTTCTCTGGTAGAAATTTAATGCCTTCCTGTTTTCTGTTTCTGTGATCTTTCTGCTATTGATAACTTGAAAAAAAATAATTCCTCGTGAATATACAAAGTAATTAGATCCATTCTTGTTAAAATAGTGTGTTGATTGATTAACTGATTATTTTTTAAAAAATTTTCCAGACGGGCTTTGGAAATCTAAACACCTTAATATGCATTTGAAGTAGTATTTTAAAGAAAAATATATTAATATTTTCTATTTTTACACGGTCATATTTTCATTGGTTCAGCTCAATGGGGCTACCTTGAAGATGGCTAGAAATATATCATCATGATAAATTAAACCTAGATCATACAGACCCATATTATCTACTCTTTGCTAGTCATTCCACTATAAATACAGTACATAGTCATGTTTTCTCAAAGGTCAAAATTCAGCCAAAAATCATCAGATGTTGAAAAATTCTGAATTTGGACATTATAATTTTATAAAATCAGTGTCTCACTGTTCACTGCCTTTCAAGAACATATTTCAACATAATGGTAATATTTTGCCGTCAAAAATTACAAATCAACATTAATATTTGCAGCAAAGTTCCTTTAAACTATTTACATTTCCAGCATAGAAATAAAAATATAAACCAATCTTTAACAATTATTATTTGACATGGAAAAACTCTAAAATATTTTATTTCCTAACTTAATAAAGGATTTATGTAATAAAAAGCAAAAGCCAATATGACTGGTCAGTATAATATATTCCAGTTCATGATTCCAAATGTCTTACATATTGTCAAAAATATTTTTGGATTTTTTAAAAATCATAATCATAAATTCTCATATGATTTTCCAACATACTCAGTGCCTCCAGAATAGGACTAATTAATGTAAATAATATAAAGTTAATGAAGAATATTGCAAGAAAGTCATGTGACTTGGTATATATTTTGCACATAAACAAAACACAGGGAAATTTCTCAAAAACTTATAAAAATACTGAAAAATCACTACCATAAATACTAGACTTTAAAAATTCTAAAAGGTTATTAAAATAAATTTTAAACATTTTCCTAAACAAAGGATTCATATTATTCATGTTATTATGTTATTATACAACAAAACATCATGTAGTTTACTTTTAAAACTTTTGAGATTGTTATGCATCTTACTTTTTTTTTTTAGTGATCTGGAATTACGACGACATGTCTTTGACAGCACGGGTGTTCCCTCCAGAATTAAGTTCAGAACTTTTGCTAGGGAGCAAAGGGAAGCCTTGTGGACATCTGTCTGTGGCTGCAAGTTCAAAAAAGTTTTCAGCTATTGTTCTCCTGAGCATATATTTATTTTATGTATTCAAATAAATTTTCCAGAGTTTGGGTGCTTATTAAATTACATCTATGGAAAAATAGTTTATGTCCAAAAGTTACTAAAAGAAACAAACCTTCAACCATACTCTTAGTCAGAAATTAAATTTTCAATTATTTACAGCTGTGCTAAACAAAGTATATTGTATCTGGCTTCCATTTCAGCTTAAAATGGGATCTGATACTTAACCCTATCTTAAGCTGACAGGTGACTGAAAAGAGTATGCAGTCCATATCAGGCATTCACTTTCTCAATGTCTGACCACATCTTGTTTTAATTCTACTCAACATCATCATGAGGCAAAAGAGTGAAAGAAACTTCAGAAGAGCCATCACAAAACAGAAAAAATCAGACAGACTTTCCTGTTGGGCTTTCAGATCTCACCTTCAAAAATCTAGGCAAAAAGTGTTAAGATGAATTGAGGTCACTGAAATAGATTGTTTTCCTCCCTTCCTCCCTCTCTCCCTTCCTTCCTTCCTTCTCTCCCTCCCTCTGCCCCCTTCTGTGTGGGATGAAAGTTTTAGTAAAAATAGTATAACCCTGAGAAATTATTCCGATCTTGGTATACTCAAACTTTTTTAAAAAATCAATTTTACCTAAATATTTAATCTAAATTTGTCTCTAAAACAATTGTATTTATTATTTATAGGTTAGGCTTGTTGACTGTTTAAGTTGTAGATGACTTACAGAAGAAAACATTCCATTTTGTAACAATGCTTAAAACAATGCTAAAAATCACATTAGCAATTAACATAGTCATGTGACACAAAATCATTTTCCCAAACAAAGCAGATATTACCTCTGTGACCAATTATGTTTCACTCCCCAAAAGCTTTTTAATGTTGGAAAAATATAAAAACAAAATGTTGATTTTCTCAATATAAAATATTTTGTGTAAGACAGCATAATTTCTTGTACAACTAGTTTGGGAGACACAAAATTGTTTCTCACAGGGGCAAAACTAGTATATGAAACAAATGTTAATATGAAATTATGTGTGTAAAAAGATTAACAATAACTAATTAGTTTAATAGTGACATAAGCAATTATATGTGCAAATGAACATAAAAAGCCAATTTTTATTTACATGGAGGGAAGTGTGTAATGGGGTGCCCCAGGGCTCTGTTCTGGGCCCAGTGCTCTTCAACATCTATATCAATGATTTAGACAAGGGGATAGAGGGGGAACTCATCATATTTGCAGATGACACCAAGCTGGCAGGAATAGCCAACACTCCAGAAGACAGGCTTAGGTTACAGGAAGATCTGGACAGACTTGAACACTGGGCACTAACTAACAAAATGAAATTCAGTAGTGAAAAAAGTAAGGTTCTACATTTACTGTAGGCAAGAAAAAACAAATGCACAGGTATAGTATAGTTGGTATCTTGCTCAATAGTAGCAACTGTGAGAGGGATCTTGGAGTCCTAGTGGACAATCACTTAAATATGAGCCAGCAGTGTGCTGCAGCTGCCAGAAAAGACAACACAGTGCTAGGCTGCATTAACAGAGGGATAGAATCAAGATCACACGAAGTATTAATACCACTCTACAATGCCTTGGTAAGGCCACACTTGGAATACTCTATCCAATTTTGGTCACCACAATGTAAAAAACGATGTTGAGACTCTAGAAAGAGTACAGAGAAGAGCAACAAAGATGATCAGGGAACTGGAGACTAAAACATATAAGGAACAGCTGCTGGAATTGGGTATGTCTAGTTTAATGAAGAGAAGAGTGAGGGGTGATATGATAGTAGTGTTCCAATATCTCAGGGGCTGCCACAAAGAAGAGGGAGTCAAGCTATTCTCCAAAGCTCCTGAAGGCAGGAAACAAGCAACAGATGGAAACTAATCAAGGAGAGAAGCAATCTAGAACTAAGGAGAAACTTCCTGACAGTCAGAACAATTAACCAGTGGAACAACGTGCCTCTAGAAGCTATGAATGCTCCAACACTGGAAATTTTAAAGAAGAGACTGGATAGCCATTGTCTGAAATGATATAAGGTTTCCTGCCTGACCAGGGGGTTGGACTAGATGACCTCCAAGGTCTCTTCCAATTTCATCATCATCATCATCATCATTGCTATTACAGACATTAATACTAGTTTCTTGTATTTGCTCATGTGCACCATTTTTTCACATGTAATTAGTTTGGTCACCATAGTAGGGTTTTTTTTTTGAAGAAAACAATGATATTTTAATTTCTATTATTTGATGAACATGATGAAAGGAAAAATCTGTGCATTTTTCATTTCAGTTTCATGTATGAATAAAAAATCATGTGACCTTTTTTTTTGTATTACAGTAGCCTGTTCAACTTTTTTTATATAAGACAAGGGTTTTTTTTAACCTTTGCAATTCAGTTCCAAACATTTTGGAAGGAAGTCTAAATTATAGTTTGCCTTATTATGCCTGTCATTCTCCTTTGGAAAGTAAAACAAGATACTACATAATAAACTCAGAGTATTGCCCTAGAAATTAATACTCTCTACTCTGACAAAAAAAAAATGGCATTTTTTTTTACAGATAATGAGAAGCCCACAGATAAACACATAGACTTTGTTTTGGTTGTTACTTATTGGTATTATTTCCTGATGTATTCAACAAGATTCAGTAATCATAGATCCTGTAGAATAGAGTAAAATGAGTAAATGGAATACTTTCAACTTGCAAGAAAAACATTTTCCATCATTTGAATTTGATCCTTTTTTATATCCTTTTTTTCAGCATTAAAATGTCTGTTTGTTTACAGATTATATTTTAATTATGACAGGTACTGATCCATATATCAAGAAAATTCCATGAAACATTTTAGTTAGAATAAAGATTAGAGATTTCATTACCACTGACTACAAAATGATATTTTTAAAGTATCCAATTATATACAGTGGTTTCAATTGTTTTCCCTTCATTCCATCTTATACAAAAGTAATACATAACAACAACAGCAACAACCATTGGCATTAATAAATCACCATCAGCCAATTACTAAACTATTCCTAGTAAATAGCAGAATCTCCAATTTCAATCCAATCAGAAATGTTTCTACCAATCTATCAATGAAGAGAATGCAGTGAACATGTAAAAAACAGGGCAATTTTGGGTGGCGATATGGGATAATCCAAAGAAATATAACAAGAATGCAACTTGGTTAAAGGAGTTGAATAAGAATAAAAAAATAAGATAATATGAAAGAACTTTTAATAATAGAAGAAATGGTAGAGAAAAGGGTAAGGAAGATCAAAAATTGCTCAGCATCAGGTAAAGATGAACTGCATGGTTTTTGGTTGAAACATCTGACTAGTCTACACTCACTTGATGCCAAGCAGTTTAACAACATACTGCAAATAATGAGTATCAATGGAGTTACCCATTTTTCCCCTCCAATTTTGAAGCCATTATCTACATTTTAAAAGTGATGGCAAATATGTTTTTTGAAGGAAAAAATAATTTTAAAAATATCAAGTTCATCCAAGTGGAAATGAGTCATAATTACAAATATCTAAACTATAGTATCAAAATATTTAACTAGCAATTAGCAGCTATGGAAGTAAGTAGTGGGAAGAGTGGGACTAATAAAATGCTAATTCTTGTAATATTTTTTTCCTTTTTTAAAAAATTGTTTTTTCTTTTCAAATTATTTTATAATATTTTCACTTCAATCTCTTATCTAAAGATGTATATTATTTCTGGATTTTGTTTTTTTTACAGTTTATAAAAAAGAGATTAAAATGGTAATTTATGGGCCTCTGTAAATTTATTCATTAGTTTATTTCTCTTACATATTCCCTTCCTGTAGACGTAGTTCCATTAAGGACTAGGTATTCAGTGTAGTTGGTCAGCCAATTACAAATCCATCTAGTAGTGATGCTTTCTTACCCATATTTTTCCATCTTATCAAGTAATAAGTTGTGTTTACTTTATCATGCCTTACTGAAATCCAAGTAAATTATATCCACAGAATTTCTCTGGTCCACTAATTTTGCCACTTTGTCAAAGAATACAACAAGATTTGTTTGACATTTGTTTGACAAACAAATGTTAGCTTCTGATTATGATTATTTGTTCTAGATGTTCACAGATTCGTTGCTTGATTATTATTTTCAGAATCTTCTCAGGATGATGTCAGGCTGATTGATCTGTAGTTTCCTGGTTCTATTTTTTTTTCTTTTGCTTTGAAGATGGAAATTACATCAGCCCTTTTACAGTCCTCTGGTAGTTTGCTGTGCTCCAGGATCTTTGAATGATATGATTCAGTGATTCTGAAATCACATCTGCCAGTTCCTTCAGAACCCTGGGATGTAATCTATCTGGTTCTGATGATTTGAACTTGTCTAGGGTGGATAGGTGTTTTACAATTTTCTTGCCTGTTTTAAATTGTACTTCTAGTATGTCTTTTATGGTACTGTTTTAGATAGGTTGGACTGGGTCCAAGCTATGAGCTAAGCAGTTCTGCTTTCTCCTTGTTGCTGATCTCTTTGCCATATTCTCCCATTAATGGACCAATCATTTCCTTGACTTGTTGTTGTTGTTGTTGTTTTGCTTTTTACATGTTGAAACAAGCTTTTGTTGTTGTTGTTGTTATTTTTAACTTTTCTTGCAAACCTTAATTTATTTTGAGCCTTAGCTTTCCTGACTTCATCTTTGCAGGCTTGGGCTGTTTGCTAATATTCTGTCTTAGTTTTAAGTGCCTTTGTTTCCATTTTTTATACTTGTCGTTTTTATCTTTCAGTTTATCAAACAGTTCTCTGTGCCATTATGCTAGTTTCTTTTGAGAACTCTTTTGAGAATTGTGCCAGATTGGGCTTTTATAATATCACTTTTCAGAGTTTCCCAAGCTTCTTGGGTTGTTTTTCCCTTGAGGATTCTCATCCATGGAAGCCTTCCTAAGCTATCTAAGTTTATTGAAATCAGTTCTCTTAAAGTCCAAGACTCTAGTTTGACTTTGTTCTATTGTTTGTGTCTGTATAACATTGAATTCAAATATTGCATGATCATCCCACCCAAGATTCTTGTGACTTGAACACCTTCTATCATTTCATCTTTGTTAGTGAGAATTACATCCAGTATGGTTGACCCTCTATCTTCCTATTCTTTTGGGGAGACAAAGTTGTCTGCTAAGTTTACAAGTACCTGTTGGATCTTCCACTTGGAGGAGAGTTTGTCTCCCAGTTGATGTCAGGATTAATGTTGTGGTATGCTTCAGACATACCTTGGTTAACAGATTAGCAAAAAGCTCATCTATTTCCACTGTTTGATTGGGTGGCATATAGTATCCATATATAGCAATGCCATTCTTTTATATTTTATATTGACCTTTTTTATTCTTGCGCTTTTATATTGAATGATAGTCTAGTATCCAGTGGTTCACTAACATTTTAGGAAGATTTCAAGCAACCACAATATGATCAGATAATTTTAGTCCTGGTAATGTGGTTTTGGGTGTGTCAAACAAATACCACCAGGTACTGATCAATTATTTTATTTATTTATTTATTTATTTATTTATTTATTTATTTGATTTATATACTGTTTTATCTGTTTCATTTTTCCATAGATCTGTCTGTATAATCTCATGGCACTTATTAAAGTATGCACTTCTTAGAGATTAAAAATTTTCTTTAAATGAGAAAATTTAACGCCAGTTTTTTGATGTTCAAGATTTACCTATCTACCAACTAGATCTTCTTTATCATTTTTGAAAGCTCTCTAAGACAGGCATGAATTAAGTGGAAAATTGTGTAAAAGAACACACAGAATGCAAATTACTATATCTTTTTAAAAAATGCAGATAGATTTAAATGAATCCCATAGTAGTGTTATATTTTAGGTTTCCTAAATATTAGATAAACTGAAGAGGGACAGAGAGTTGTCATTTTCAAAATTAGCATATTTTATGTTTCATTTAGATATTTCATTGAGGAAAACAGAACATTTGAAACTGCAGGCAATATGATGCCTCAGGCAACCAAGCATATCAAAATAAAGCACATGGAGAGGCTTTTACTACTCATGCTATTTAAATAACTATTTTTGTGAGCTTATTAGCTACTAGTGATCCCAAAGGAGAAATACAATTAAAACTTAATCATACCAAAAGCCGGGATTCTTCTGATTCAGCGAACTTGTAATCTTTTATATTTTAGTAGTTTACTTTAAACATCTTGGTTCCCAAAAGGAAAGGCAGTGAAATGAGTTTCATCTGGCTGTAGTACATTTCCTTTGAACTTGCATAGCATATATTCCTTTCTTTGAGTCTTTCACTTGTTTACATGTTTTTAAGTCTTTCAGGAATTCTGAGTGTCAGGATTTCTATTTTCTTACATGAAAGTGAAATATCTGCTGTGCCCTTTAAATATCATGTTGCACAAGTTCCCTGGGTATATTCATTTTTTCTATGCACTCTACACACAAACATTAGAGGCATGAAGCTGAATAATTTGAAGCAGCATCTTAAACATCAAATAAAGATTGAGAAATGGCCAATTGTTTCATTGAAACAAATGTTTCTCTCTTTCTCTATCTATAGAAGTAAGTACCATTTTAAACACTATCTTTAGCTATGTAGCTATTTTGGTTATCCACAATTTTCCACCATCATCAGAAAAGAATAATCTGTATGCATAGGCTGATTCTCAATATTGATTGAGTTAACAAAATATATTAAGAAATTTCTCACTACTAAAATGTTAAGATTTGCCTGGCAAAATCTTTCACTTATTTAATTTGAAATGTTTCTGTCAATGAGGACTATCAACACAGGGACTATTATGATTAGCATCAGTTTTCTTGAACAGCAAGCATGAAACAAAATCTTTTAATATTTGGGCTTAGTTTCAACTTCCAATAGATGGAGTAATCATTGGATTATATATTGCAAACTGTGCTGTCTTTTTTATTTCTGTGATAATGCTTTATTTATCCTATATTTATAACACTCATAGCCAAATCTTAAATACATCTCCTATATGGTACATAGTTTAGCCTTATGATATCTTTGCATGTTTGTACCTAATTTTTTCAAAATTATTGTCCAAATATTGTATCTAGATTATTGTTAACAATTCTTTACTGGAGCATTTGAAAGCAAAGAGAAAACAAGATAAATATTTTTAATTATAATAGGTTTTTTTTCTCCTTCTCTTTAGAATAACTACATTGATATTTACTGACAATTCTGACTTGATATAGAAAAAATATTTTGAGCCTAATGCTTCATTAAACTCTAATAGTGCTGGACTTTGAGCAGGTTGATCTACTTAAATAATAAATTAGTATCTCAAAGAAACATTTCACCAATATTGTTTCCCAAAACGAGAAGTCAATCTTTCTGTTTTAAACTATAGAGATATGTAAATTACTATATACAGTCCAAATATAGAAGAGTAATAGCATTATTTAATTAACATTTCATTTCTTATCCACAACTGTAGTATGAAAATTTAATTTGTCTTTGTCATTTTGATGTTGATATTATTAAATTAACAGCTTGTTTTTTAATACTGCAAATTATAAACATTATTATTTTTAAATTTATTTCTTACTATCTAAAGCAGGCATGTCAAACTGTCAGCGCACAGGCCTGATGCATCATACTGAAACAGCGCCCACCCCATTGCTGGCAATGGGGAAAAAGTTGTGATGTCATGTGACATCGCAAGATTCACATGCCTGGTCTAAAGGAATAAATTACTTTAAGTGCTGTAAATTTTTGTGTCGTTGCCTATAAACTCAGGAGTCATCTTTGTACTTTTGTTTTTTATTATTAATTTAGTGTGCGTATTGTTTTATTATTAATTCGCAGAATTTTTTTGGTAGTTGATCATCATCATCACAATAAAAAAAAATCTTTCTTTTTTGCATAGTTTCAAGATTTTATCACCTCTGTTAGAACAGTAGAAAAACAGTTAGAATAGAATAGAATAGAATAGAATAGAATAGAATAGAATAGAATAGAATAGAATAGAATAGA
>JAKJMR010000874.1:252340-268112 GCA_024449315.1 Daboia siamensis
GAATAGAATAGAATAGAATAGAATAGAATAGAATAGAATAGAATAGAGCTGGAAGGGACCTGGGAGGTCTTCTAGTCCAGCCAAGTGATTTTTCTAGCCAAGTATAGATGCAGATCTTGCAGAAAGTCTTTAAAAAAATAATCTACTTAATTGACAATTTTGACTCTGACTACTGAATGTCATCATACTATCATTCTCCAAAACTAATTTGATCAGAATATTCTTTTGGCTTACAAATAATTCCTATAGGTATGTAAACAATTTTTAAAGAATGATATTTAATTTGATTCAGATAATAATATAGCATAATAATAACAACACTTTGTGATGTTATGCTGGCCATATGACCATGGAAATGTCTCAGATAGCACTGGCTCAATGGCCCTTGAAACAGAGATGAGCACCATCTCCTATAGTTGGCCACAAGTAGCAGAGTAAAATCTACAGGGACTTCTATATAATAATACTTTGAGCATGCATTAAAACAAAGAAAGATCTTGGTTAGAAGGTTATGCAAAGTAAAAAAGTAATATAAAGTAATAAGATGAAAAAGTAATATAAATATCTTAGCATACCAAAGAAGAGAAGACTATTAAAAGATTTATGGCATCAGTTAATGTCAGCTTGGTAGAGGACACATTTTCATAAACAAAATAAAGTTTAGGAAAATTATTTCCTCTTGGTAAAAGAATAATTATTACTATATTTCACAGTTACTCCTTCAGGAGTATCTAAATTGATCAGCCAGCTGAAAACTAGTAACACATTCAGAATAAATTCCATTTATCTTAAATCTATTAAAAAGATTCCTGACAAATGCCTATGTGATGGACACCAATACAGATGGCTTTAAGAAAGTATTTAGATGTCAATAGCTATCATTTAAAAACATTATGTATTGTATGGGGCTTTCTATCAGCACTTGTGGGAGTATAATGCTTGATTATGTATGCCTTTCATTTTCACAGAGCAGCATGCCTCTGTGGCGATAAAAAAAAATTGGGGGACAACAAATGCTTAAAGTTCAATACGTGTTGCTACAGATACTACATTCCACTAACTTCCAAAAATAATTCTGGATCAATAAGGACTTCCAAATACAATGCTTTAAGGGAAGATGATTGCAAAATATAATGATCAGAGTTAATCTATGACTTGTATTCAGTTTGCAGGTCTGTCAATAATTTTAATCATATTTCTTTCATATATTTCATGCTTATGAGGAAAAGTTCTTACATAGTGGTCAAAACCCTATTTGGGATGAGAAATGAACCGGAAATTTATATCTGAATAAATATGAAAATTATCCTATAAAACTTTCCTATTTTCACAATCTGTGCACATGTGGTAGATAATGATAACGAATTTGTGAATTAAATTCTATCCACAATATGCAGGACTAAGCTTTGTTATAAGATTGTGGATTTAATAATGATATGAATGTTATAGAATCAAGGGAAAAAATACAATGAATATGACTCCAAGAGGATATTTTTACCTTTAGTAATTTTAATCAGGGATACATTTCCATAAACACATTTTTCTGTAAACAATTTGCAAGAGAATGCATTTCATGCTGTTTTAACATGCTGAGACCAACTTTATTCTGATTCATTCTGGTCTTTTTAAAAGCACCAAAAGAGGAACCATTCTGTGCTTGCTGGAGGGCATCGTGTCACAAAGATTAGAAAACTATAAAAGATTGTATACTGTCTGATACTGGCCTTAAGACATTTAAAAATTATTTATTTTCAAATAACCTTTTTAGATCTTAAAAAAAACCCTCACAGATTAAAAAAATCTTAATACACATATAGATTTATATGATCATAGCTTTTTATATAAACTGCACTTTCCCCCCAATGATATGGATTCAGTAGTTATTTTGAAAGATTTGCACATTATTTTGTCCGAATTGTTCTGGTTTTGACCCAGATGTAAAGCTGAGATGCAGTGAACTCATCTCTCTGACACAATTTCCTTTTATTTCTAATTAGTACAACTCCCAGGAGGAAAAAAGTAAGGATTAATTCAAACACTTCCCTAAACTACAGTAGATCCTATTCTCTATACTACAGGTTATACTTGGAATAATTTTTACCTATCTGAGCAAGATAGTTTAAGTTTCTCAAATGATCTTGAAATAGTTTCCTATCCCATTATTTGAGAAGTCTTTAAGTCCCAGAGAGCATTGTAGTTAATATCAGGAAGAGCCCTTGTGAAAGATATTAGTGAATGCTCTTGTTTAAGGAAATTAAAAGTCTATGAATAATATCCATTTGGTGAAAGGCAGCTGAAGAATATTATTTTATGTATTTTAAACCTATATTTGATTACCCTGTCTTTTCTGTCCCCAGCATACATAACAAATTTAGAAATATAATAAGCATATTAAACTGTTTTAGATTATTGATCAATTTTCCCACTGTAGCCTATTTGTTCATCAGCTGATAAGGAAAACAACAGCAACTAGAATCTTCTACATTAAAATATGTTCCCTACCTCTTAGCAATAGCTCCACTTCACTAACATTGATAGTGATGGAACTGAGTTTTTGTTTTTCCCTTAAGGGTTTCTACTTAACAAACAACCATTCTACTTATGTCTCTCCTGGTGGCACTTATTAGCATTTGTTATTAATGCATTTTATTTTCCTGAGAAATATTTATTATAAAATGTTCTGATTCTGTATTTATTTTGTATTGCAGAGATAATATAAGGTACTCTATGAAACTTATAATTTTTTTTTCATAGAGAGATATTAATTAAGCAAAAAAATAACATTTAGTGGAGGAAGACTAGGGTCTGGAGACTTCTTATGCCTGCTATTTTTCTATCCAGTCATGCAGCTATTAAACCATATCTCTTACTTCTCCAGAAATAAAGTACTGTCAAAGACTGAATAACACACTGATTTTAAGAACCACACACTTATGTATTCTATTGTTCTCTTCCTGTAAGAGTACATCATCTGATTTATCCAAACTGAGGGACTGGTCTTGTTTCCTTTTCCACCTTCTGTTAGTCAAGGCTTCTGTTTCAAGGATCTTAAATGAAAGAAACTACATGAATGATTTTGTGAAGGATTTTCTCCATCTTTATGATAATTTACATTTGGATACAAAGAACTGATTAAGAAGCCATGAGAAGGGACTCATGAATATCAAAAGAGGTCTGCAAGCTTTAAACCCCTTCATGGATTACTGCCTTGTCATGGCAAAGTGGCTTGCATAATTCAATGAAGCTATGAGCTATGCCATGCAGAGCCACCCAAGACGGAAAGGTCATAGCAGAGAGTTCTGACTAAACATGATCCACTGGAGAAGGAAATGGCAACCCACTCCAGTATATTTGCCATGAAAACCCTATGGACAGTACCAAAAGGCAATATGATATGATGCTGGAAGATGAGCCCCTCAGGTCGGAAGGCATCCAATATGCTACTGGGGAAGAGCAGAGGGCTAGTACTAGTAGCACCAGAAAGAATGAAGCAACTGGGCCAAAGCCGAAAGGATGCTCAGCTGTGGATGTGTCTGGTGGTGAAAGGAAAGTCCGATGCTGTAAAGACTTTTTCTCCATAGGAACCTGAAATGTAAGATCCATGAATCAAGGAAAGCTGGACATGGTCAAACAAAAGAAGACAAGACTGAACATTGACATCTTAGGTATCAGCAAACTAAAATGGAAAGGAATGGGTGAATTTAATTCAGATGACCATCAGGTATACTACTGCAGACAAGAATCCCTCAGAAGAAATGGAGTAGCCTTCATAGTCAATAAAAGAGTAGGAAAAGCAATACTGGGATACAATCCTCAAAATGACAGAAGAATCTCAGTTCGAATCCAAGGCAAACCATTCAAGTCTATGCCCCAACCACTAGTGCTGAAGAGGATGAAATTGACCAGTTCTATGAAGTCCTACAGCACCTTATAGAACTAACACCAAAAAATGATGTCCTTATCATCATGGGAGATTGGAATGCTAAAGTAGGAAGCCAAAAGATAATCAGAATAACAGGCAAGTTTGGCCTTGGAGTACAAAATGAAGCAGGGCACAGGCTGATAGAATTTTGTCAAGAGAATATGATGGTCATAGCAAACACTCTTTTCCAACAACCCAAGAGACAGCTCTACACATGGACATCACCAGACGGTCAACACAGAAATCAGATTGACTATATGCTCTGCAGCCAAAGATGGAGAAGCTCTATACAGTCAGTAAAAACAAGACCAGGAGCTGACTGTGGCTCAGACCATGAGCTTCTCCTTGCAAAGTTTAGGCTTAAACTGAAGAAAGTAGGGAAAAGCACTAGGCCACTCAGGTATGAATTAAATCATATCCCTGTTGAATATAGAATTGAGGTGACAAATAGATTTAAGGAATTAGATCTGATAGACAGAGTGCCTGAAGAACTATGGACAGAGGTTCGCAACATTGTACAAAAGGTAGCAACCAAAACCATCCCAAAGAAAAAGAAATGCTAGAAAGCAAAATGGCTCTCTGAGGAAGCTTTGCAAATAGCTGAAGAAAGGAGGGAAGCAAAAGGCAAGGGAGAAAAAGAAAGATATGCCCAACTGAATGCAGAATTCCAGAGAATAGCTAGAAGAGATAAGAATTCCTTCTTAAATGAACAATACAAAGAAAATGAAGAAAACAATAGAATAGGAAGGACCAGAGATCTTTTCAAGAATATCGGAGAGATGAAGGGAACGTTTAATGCAAAAATGGGCATGATAAAGGCCCAAAATGGCAGGGACCTAACAGAGGCAGAAGAGATTAAGAAAAGGTGGCAAAATTACACAGAAGTACTATACAAGAATGAGCTTAACATCCCTGATAATCACAATGAGGTGATTATCATTAAGATGTCAAGCCAGACATCCTAGAATGTGAAGTGAAGTGGGCCTTAGAAAAGCTGAGCAACAACAAAGCTAGTGGAGGTGACAGTATTCCAGCTGAGCTATTCAAAATCTTAAAATACAATGCAGTAAAAGTGCTACACTCAATTTGCCAGCAAATTTGGAAAACTCAACAGTGGCCTCAGGATTGGAAAAGATCAGTTTACATTCCAATTCCAAAGAAAGGCAGTGGCAAAGAATGTTCAAACTATTGCACCATTGCACTCATTTCTCATGCTAGTAAAGTTATGCTTAAAATCCTACAAGCTAGACCCCAGCAGTATGTGGATCGAGAACTACCAGAATTTCCCTTATTTCATTACAGCAAAAACTATAGCATCTAACATGTACGCAGTGGCTGAGTAGCTATGTTCTACCTAATAAACATCATATGTTTCACATCGTAATACATCACATGTTACTGACAGGACCACAGCCTATGTTTATCAATCTACAACTATTTATACACAACCAGATTCTGTTTTAAATTTTAGCTAATTCTTAATTCTTAAATAGCAGAATCAAATGTCTTTTAACATCAAAAGTGGGATCTATAAACCAAATTTCAATTATGTCAGTGCACAAATTATAATTTCTAAAATAAGCCTAATAGATACATCAACACATTCTAGTTCTATCTCATAAACATTTTCTATTTTAGATCCTGATAGATCACTGATTACTAAATGGATAACCTTTAATGGTTCTCTAAGAACTCACTTTTTAAATCTAACTCTGGGTTTCTTCTTTTTTTTCAGGTTTCCAAACCAAGGCCTTTGAATTGCCAGATAGGTCTCCCTTTGCTCCAATACATATTATTTGAATCGAAGGAGGCCATCTAGCCATCAGTGATCTACAAAAACCAAACCATTTATAATCATTATATTGTTGCCCTGTTAGTTCTAGTCTCTTTATTTGCTCTAAAAACTTTACCTTCAGTTTGGTCTGGATTCCTCTCCTGTCTGGGTTCATCTGCTTTAAGTAAAGAGTCTTATCCAATTTTGTAATTAATGTTTGGCTATCCAGGCTTTCAGGAAACTGTCTTTGTTGATCTTCCATGTCCTCTATGTTAGCATCACTATCTTGTACATAGTATACTTCTAAAGTTATAGGCTCTTTTGATGGAGTCAAAAGTTGAGTATTAAGTTTTCCCATAGTTTGTTGTTAGTCCTTAAGGTTATTTGCCATAGTGATAGTTCCTTGTACTTTTAGAGTTGTCAGTTCTTTGGATAGTTGTTGCTTATATTCCTCTGTCTCAATAGTAATATCTTCCAATTTTGTTATATTCTGAAGTATAAATTCTTTAGTTGCAATCTGGGTTTCAATTTATGACTTAAGGTTGGCATGTAAATTATTAAATTATAGACATCTCAGTGACTCTGTAGATTGTTTCAAGTATAAGGTTATAATCAAGCAAGGTTTGTGGCTGATCCTTCTCCATTTTGTAATAATTATAAATAGTCCTTGGTGGAGGCTATGTTTCAAAGAAAAATCAGTAAGAGTCCACCTCCACAAGTCTAAGCCAAATTCATCTCCAGCTGTTTCAGGTTTTTATCTTAATGCCAAGGTCAGTCCAAAATGTAAGCAAGCTTGTTTGCCAATAGTAGTCACTAGATGTCCCCAGAATACTTCAAATACTTTTCAGACGCTGTCTTTTTATTTATTTCTTTTTTTGTCCCCTTTTTTAGACTAATAGATAGAATAGTCCATTTCTGTAAATATAGGAACTTTGGGCCAAAAGTAGAAAGGCAGTAAGTCCAAAAAATAAGTATAATTTAGTAGAAGGCTGTTTCTTTTCTCTCCCAATGTAGACAAAGGCCACTATTAAGGAGGGTGGGGGAAAAAATCCCTTCCCTCTCTCCTCACAGGGGGAAGCAAATTCAAGAAGCTTTTGACAGGGAAAGTAGACAATTAGGAAAACAAGAAGGCAATTCTCACCCAGTTTTCAAGTGCTTTCAAGTGCTTTGTTGTGCTTTTGGCTTCGGCAGGAAACGGCTAAATGGTGGGCCATGGAGTGGCCGATACTTTCTTCTTCAGTTCAGTGAGTAGCTCCAAGCCGATGGGTGGGCCACCACCCTTCTACCGCCATTCTGTTTGGGATTTTCTTTCTGAATGATTGGTTTGTTTTGATAAAAATAAAGCTTTTTTTACTTAAGGCAGTGGCTAACAAAATCAACTTTGAAAAAATCTTGTTTCCTTTATTTTAAAAATAGTCTCATTCATTAATTCTGAATATTCCTAAATAATCGTGTTAACCAATACAATTATACACTTATAATATACATACATATATAATAAGCTCTCAATGGGGAATTAACTTACTAGGCAAAACTGAATATTGCTCTATTTTTTAAATACATACATGAGAAATAATTGATTTAAATGCATAATTTTGTTTTGTGCAAAACACCATATTGCACTCTCTCCAATAGTTAGATCATTTTTAGTAGAAAATGTTTGTTGGATATTTTTAAAAGTCTAAATTTTAATGTTATTTGTAAATACTATTAGTTTTCACTCGCTTGATATAGGAAATATCTACCTTATTGCTTCATAAAGTAATTGCTATATGAAGTTGAGAAGGAATTCCTTCTGTTTCACATATGGTGCATCTCTTAAAAATATGTTACAGGCTTTTTTTAACTTGCTACTTGGTATGGATTATAGGTAATTGCTAGAAGCAGGATAACAACTGAATATGTTTGGAAAGCACTATGTTCAAAAAGTCATCTCTTAAATTCTTAGACTTAGCACATAAACCTCTCAAGAGGTGCAGAAGAAAAGTTGCAAAGATGATGCATCTTTCAAAGTTAAATTGTCCGCACAATTTATTTCTACAAAAATACAATTTTATCTACATGGGGAAATACTGCAACTGAGCCTTGAGCTTTTCTTCCTTACTTTTCTTCCCTTGTAACGTGGATGAGAAAAGACATAAGATGTTCTGTTTCCATTTTAAATTAACTACAGTGTGTTATTTTGATTGAAACCTAAATTGTGGATTCTTGAAACAGCTTCTTAAATTATTATTCAATATTATCCCAACTGAATAAACTGTAGATACAAAACTCATTATACAAGACTTGTGTAAAGCAGGATGCAAAACTTGACTCAGTTTAATACAGAGAATCAAGAATTCAATTTATTATTAATTGACATGCCTTTCATATGGTTGGCCTATAATTTTAAGACAACCATGAATTTCTCCCTTACAACATAATCCATATACAGACAGTGATCTGAGCTACATAATGATAAGAAATCATAACTGTCTTCAGGAAAATGTAGATGCTAGGAGGTTAATGCCTTAAAAAAATTTTTTGCACAGAAGTAAAAGACAATGAAGTAAGAAATAAGGCAGATCTTCAGTATGGTAAACTAATTTATATGCTGCCATATTAACCAAGCAACTTATTTTCAACATACTATTAATCAAATTGAGAGATCCATACTTGCTCTATATGTCTGTCTGTCTGTCTGTCTGTCTGTTTGTCTGTCTGTCTGTCTTCATCATCAACATGTTTACCTTTTAAGATATATTTCTGTGAAGCTGTTCAATGAGATATAATATATACAATTATATTAATTGCCTGTTATTTGTTTTCTAATCAGAAGCAGCTATCAAATCACCAAATGCTATATATAAATTATTATAGTGTAAAATGCAATAAAATTAGGCAGTGGTTGTGAATTTTATAATGTTCATAAAATATATTTGTCAGTGTTTAATAATATTTTCAATCCAATGTAAATATCCTATAATCAAGTAATGTATAATGTGTTATGCTATTCTTCTGGACTGCTTATAAGATTTGGGAATAAACAACAGTACATTCCAGTCATTCTGTTCCTTCTATAGCAGAAAGTTCCAATTGATATATTTGAGAGAGAACAAGGGCTAGTGAAAGTTGCCATGACATGTGAGGGGAAAGGAGTGGGACTCCTAAGACATAATTTCTTGGTAGTTGCAGAATAGAAGAAACCCAGAGAGTGACAAGCCTGTCAACTTGTACTAGCTGGACAGATAGACAGGACCTCAAGTAATCTAACCTATATCAAAGGGCCTTATAGATGATAGCCAACACCTTGAATTACACCAGGAAGCATACTGGCAATCAATACAGCTTGTGAAACAGAAATGTCACTTGGGCATTTCAAGCATGTTCATCGCTACCCATATTGCTGCATTTTCTACCAGTTTAAGCTTCCAAGTGATCTTTAAGGGCAACCCTATGCAGACTGCATTGCCTTTTTGTATGTGTGTGAGAACAAAGGGATTTGTTCTATTTCAGATGAACTGACTATGGGTTTGAAGTCAGTAGAAGTACATTGTTTAGTCAACAAATGCTACAGGTAATGACCATTATGTAGTCTCTATTAAGAAACTGATGTATGTCAAAAGAAGAAGCCATGACCAGGGGGGCTTTTGCCCAGGTTCGCCTGGTGCACCAGTTGCGGCACTACCTGGACCGAGATGCCCTGCGCACAATCACTCATGCGCTCGTGACCTCCCGATTGGACTACAACGCTCTCTAGATGGGGCTGCCCTTGAGGACCACTCGGAGGCTCCAGCTGGTGCAGAATGCAGCCGCGCGGATTGTGATGGGGGTTTCCCGATACTCCCATGTAACACCTCTACTCTGTGAGCTGCATTGGCTTCCGGTTGCCCTCCGGGTGAGATTCAAGATGCTGGTGATGACCTATAAAGCCTTTAATGGCTTGGGTCCAGGATATCTGAGGGAACACCTGCTGCCGGCATCAAGCTCCCTTCATCCTGTGCGCTCCCACAGGGAGGGTCTTCTCAGGGTACCACCGGTAAAAGATTGCCGGTGGACAATACCCAGGGGGAGGGCCTTCTCTGTGGGTGCGCCAGCCCTTTGGAACCAGCTGCCTGTAGAGCTTAGTACTGCCCCTGACCTTCGCTCATTCCGCCGGGACCTGAAGACCTGGCTCTTCAAGCTTTCTGGCCTGGACTGAGAGTATTAACTGGGGTTTTAATTGTATTTTAATTGTAATTGGGGTTTTTAGTTCAAGGTTAGTGTAATCATTTTAATTGTTTTTAATTTTTGTAATTTGTTGTAATTGTTTTTAAAAAACCTTGTGAACCGACCTGAGTTTTACGGGAAAAGGGCGGTATATAAGTCTAATAAAATAAATAAATAAAAAATAAATTATATGAGTGGGCTCCTGTCTAATTTGAAAAATATACAAATACCAGTAAGTTGAATGCAGCTGGAATTGAGTATTTAGGAAGTGTAATTTTTCCATTGATCAGCTTCTTTTACCAGCCTCAACATCACTTGTTTTGTGGAGATACAGTACATTTAGATTATATCAGTCAAATACTAGAATTTTATTTCATTATTAAATGTAGTTTCTGAATAGAATATAGTGGTAATATTGAACTGTTTGTACTGAAGAGAAAAAGAAGCATTTACATCTGGCAACCACACCTTGAGTCATTCTAGACTTTAGAGTCAGGGTATGGTGCATTAATTTCTCAGTTTGTAATTTGCCAGCTGCATTTAATGGAACCAATTTTCATTACATCTGTTCTGTGGTTCAAAGAGCTATTTTAGTTGCCAAAGGGGGCTAGCTTCATACAAATTCAGAGAGGGTGCTAATACTTCTCTTGAAGTAATAGATAACTGCAGAAAAAAAGCAAACATTTTATTTTGACGTAAGTTTGACATTCATGGTTTACCACTGTAAGATTCAAAATTAAAAGTGTTGTAAAATCCATGCCTGGAAATATATATATTGACTGTAGGTCATTTTAGTTCATATGATTTGAAAAGACAATGTGAAATATGTTTGTTATTCTAGCAAGCTGTCATTAAAGAATACTGAAGTGTTTGTATGTATTTCAATATTCCTTGATGACAGTTTGCTAGAATAATAAACATATTTCACACTGTCTTTTCAAATAATATGAACTATATATAGGAAAAATGTCAGGTACCTAAACATTTCATTGATTTTGGTACTGCATTATAGAACAAGCCAGATTTGCCATAGGAACTCTTATGCCTTGTACATACTTTAATTCTCATAAAATCTGTAATAATTGTACAAATGTGAGGTCCCAAAATGACAGCTACTTTCAATAAAAGAAAAAGGGCTTTTCTCATGGGCCACAAAAAATTTGAAATGTTCTACACTTTGAAGCTCTAAGCATCTGCCATGTGAGAATTATAAAGCATTAATCCTGAAAAGTTTTCACCTGACAGTCATGAAATAGTATACCGATGTGTAGAGTGACTCAATTTTACTTCCTCAGGCAATGTCTTTTTAAAAGAAGCTTCAGAAATACTATGCATCATGTCATATTGAAAATATGATCTTGGAATGTCTAAATCTATTTGAAATTATTGAAGTCTATATTCTAATGTATTTATGTGAAAAGTTTCAATGACATTTTTAACAACAACAGGACTTCCTATTTTACAAATTATATTTTAACTGGATTGACTGCTTAAACTAATCTTAGCAAATAAATAAAATAGTTAAAATTGCTCTATCACTTAAAAAATGAGGCAGTAGTTTAGAAACATTTCTATTAACAGCTGCACTGGAGAAATAAAAGATGTTCAGCAAAACATTCTGCCATGCACATATCTTTACAAGAATGCAAAATTGTCTTTTTGCAACAACCAAATATAATATATCCAAACTTCTTTTTAAATGGACAGTTTGGAGAAATAAATCTAGTGCCAAATGGAGATATTTAAACTTTAACTTTCTATCTAGACTTAGTCCACCACAGTAATAATGTATAATCAAGGACAAATACACTCAAACCTATTGCATATGCATTATAAGAAGGCTTTTTATTTGAACATCCATTGGGTAATCCAATAAATCTGGCAAAGCTTTTTGGTTCAATTAATTTTATTTTAAATTGTAAAAAAAGTTAAGGTTATTAAAACCTGAGACCATTAAATTGCAATATACAGTACTCATGTTTCAAGGTAATTTTATTATATTACAATTCAGCTTTTTTTTCATAAAGTGTCTTCATTTTTTAGTTTTTAATATTAACAAAATTAATAAATTAATAGAAATTTAATTTTAATTCTTTAATCACTATCATGCAGTAACTATATGCAGGTTTGTTATCATTCTGGCATAAACCGATGATATATACTTTGTAGTATATATTCACTGAATGATTGTAAATTATGTTTTATTGGTCTGAACAATATATATAGTGAGAGCTAGGAAAGGGTATAGGAACCATAACTTTTACAAAAGTATATCATACCTTGATAAGCTGTGCTGGGTTTTGGAGGGAAAGATAGATTTCATGTTCAAAGAGCTACAGGCAGTCCTGTAATAATTAGCTTCGTAATACCAGCAAATCATAAGTGCTTAGTAAGCAATGTGTTGTCTAGGTTCCTTTTTTTACTTACCAATGCATATTAAAATTGTTCTGTGTCTTCTTTTTCTTTATTCTTCAATATCGCTCTGTTGGTTCTACATTGTGGTATTTTCTTAATCCCCTCTTCTTCAGGTAATGTTTCTTCACTTTTCAAACACTAAACAAATACAATTCTTACTGCTATTAATACATACAACATACATACAACATTATGTATATGCTTCTTAATCATATTTTTCTAATATTATATCTACTAACAATAATTCTAGATTAAAACATCTTTTCTATTTATATTTGCCATTGAAATTACTTTATTAAGTCAATGCCGTTTTCTAAACTTCTATTTCAATTTTGTTTTTCCCTTGAGTATTCAAAGTATCTTTATAAATTACGATTTTCTCAACAATGATTATATTAAGGTGAGTAAAAGCTTCCCTTGTTAAAAGCCCTCCTGTTATTTTCATATTTCCCATCTCATAGAAAAGTGTACCATCCTAAGTATAATCCTATCTTTCTAAGTACAATAATCTTTTAGTATCTAAAGGTTATCTGTTTCTAGTCATATTTAAACACCTGTGTGATAATATAGGGCCCCATCCAATAGATCAAATCCTCTATTTTCTTTACTCTAACTCTAGTTTTCTTCCTTTGCCAGATAGGTTTCCAAATCTGTGTACTTAAATCGTCAAAGAATTTTTTTCTGTTTTTATGGGTACTCTTTGTAGTGGGAAGACCATTTAGGAAGGATATGTCTGAAGGGGAATTCAGCCCATTCATATTGATTGCCTTGGTGGAGCAGTGGGCTAATGCCTCCTTAAGTAACACCAGCTGCCTGCCAGCTGCCTGCAATTAGTGCAGGTTCGCATCCCACCAGGCTCAAGGTTGACTCAGCCTTTCATCCTTCCGAGGTAGGTAAAATGAGGACCCAGATTGTTGGGGGCAATTAAGCTGACTTTGTAATAATGCCGCTTGGGGTGTGTGTGAAAGCCCTAATAAGCAGGCATATACATAGAATTAAGGCTACTGCTAAGCTTGTAAGCCGCCCTGAGTCTTCGGAGAAGGGCGGGATATAAATGGAATTAAAATAAAATAAATAAATAAATTGAAAAATTCCAACTTTCCTCCTCCCTCAGCTTCTCTTTTCTTTTCTTGTTTCCCAGTTTCTAATGCTTCTCCTGAATGCTCTATAGTTTGTTCTATATGGTCTTCTTCCTTATTTTCAGGTATATTCTGAAATCTTGAGGGATGGTGTGCCTTTTCCATTTCGAGTATTATCACTAAGTCTTCAAAGTTTTTCTTTGTGCCAGTCTGTGATTTACTTCCTTTATATCCTCCCTCTTTGGATCAGTTTCTTCTAGGTTTTCTTCTATTTTCTGAATTCCTTGTTCATCTTTCTGGGGATTCCCTAGTAGTGAGTTTAAGTTAAAAACTTTTTCATTTATCTCATTCAGATTCTCTTTAATCTCATCATGATTTCTTCTTGAGTCTTCTTTATGTGACTCAATTGCCTCTTGAATTGATTGCAATATAAACTGCATTTCCTTTTGAAAGTTATTAGTTCTTTGTCTCTGGTGTACCAGATTGGGGGCTTCAGATACTTGGGGTGGTTTTTTACCATTTTTAGTTAAGTTTGGAGCATCCATTTTTGATCTCCCTCTCTTTTTAGATTTCCCAAGTACTAGTTTATCTAATATGACCAATCTTATTGTCAATACAATAATATACATCTTAAATTTAGATTTAGGTTTAAAATCATCTCATATAGTTCTTATAGTCTTTGTGTGTAACCTTTGTAGTCCAATAAGTTCCAAAATATAAGTCCACCACCAGCAAGGGGTATTTTGTCACAATTCTTCTGTCCAGGAATCCAAAAATTATCAGTCAACCAATGCTTGTAATCTAAAGTGTCCAATAACCTTACAATCAATCCCTTGGTTTTCCCCTGTTAAAAATAACCAAAAGGCAAAAAGTCAAAAGTAAAAGTTCAGTCGATGTTTGTAATCCAAGATAGTCAGCAAATTTCAAAACAGTTATAACTTCCATCAAGTAGATAGTAGCCCAAAATATTTTTCTCTGTTGCCAACTGCTCTCTGTTGAACTAAAAGCTTGACTAAAGATCAAAGAAGCTAGGTGATTATCTGTGTCTGGGCATAGTGCCAGGTCCACTCTAGCCACAACAAGCTTAGTGCTGTATCTCTGTGCCACTGCTAGAAATCTTCAGATATCCATTTTCTAACACTTAAAGCAAACAATTATTTTCACTTTAAAGTTTTTTGAATTCCATCCCAATATTCTTTCCAAAGAAAAAACCCTTAACAGTTTTCTCAATTGTGCAATTTATCAATGTTCTATCTTTATATTACTTCCACTTTGGTGTTGTATTCTTCTTTGTTTTTGTCCCCGCAAAAGATTTGCCCACTGCTTTTGTTTCTCTGAAACAAAAACCCTTAACAGTTTTCTCAATTGTGCAATTTATCAATGTTCTATCTAAAGTCCCCTTCCTTCTCATGTTTGGGGATTTCTTGCTTTATGGGAGTTTGTCTTATCCAGGGAGTCAGGTATTTAAATGGTAGAGAAAGGATTAATATTCCCACCCAGTTCCATGCATGTTATTTAAAATGCTGGTGCTTTCTTTGTTCAGTTGTCAGTAGCTCAGGCTAGCCACAGAAATGTGGCTAGCCTTTCCCCTGCCAGTTTGGAGGGCTTTCCTCAAATCAAATGGATCAACTTCTATCTTTCCATGATCTACAGGGATCCTCTCCTTCTTTATCGCCTCTGCAGGGTGACTTTAGGCCTATTTAGAGCCCCCTGGCAGGGTGAAATCAGCTGTGGGAAGTGAGCCCCACTTTTTTTCAACTACATCGACACAATGCGAACCGGAAGTCTTCTGGGATATTGAGATACATTTTGGGGAAGCAGCACTTTTAGCAATATAACTTTAAGTGTTTTTTCTTCCCTAAATGAAGCTACTTTCTCCTTATGTCTATCACTATTTCGTTATTCTTGCTTCTTCCTATTCTAAGGGGGGGGGAGGTGCTATTTCATATATATATGGAGTATATGTGTGTGTGTGTGTGTGTGTGTGTGTAAAGGGACGCGGTGGCTCAGTGGGTTAAGACGCTGAGCTTGTCGATCAGAAGGTCGGCAGTTTGGCGTGTCGAATCCCGAGTGCCGCATAGCAGACTGAACGCCTGTTACTCGTCCCAGCTTCTGCCCACCTAGCAGTTCGAAAGCACGTAAAAATGCAAGTAGAAAAATAGGGACCACTACGGTGGGAAGGTAACAGCGTTCCGTGCGCCTTTGGCGTCTAGTCATGCCGGCCACATGACCACGGAGAAGTCCTCGGACAAGCGCTGGCTCTTCGGCTTTGAAACGGAGATGAGCACCAGCCCCTAGAGTCAGAAACGACTAGCATGCATGTGCGGGGGAACCTTTACCTTTACCTTATATATATATATATATATATATATATATATATATATATATATATAT
>JAKJMR010000874.1:269517-347953 GCA_024449315.1 Daboia siamensis
TATTCTATTCTATTCTATTCTATTCTATTCTATTCTATTCTATTCTATTCTATAAAAATGATTCAGAGATATGTATTTTTTCCATCAGAAACAACCCCTTTCCTGTTAACTACAACTAGTCTTTATCAAGAGATTTATATTTCACATTATTTCTTTGAACACAAAAACTAAATAATACATCTTGTATGTTTTCATTATATTAACGTTTATTTTATTTTAGTGTCCCCTTAGGAATACTGATGTATTAAGGTTGTTTTTTAAAGAACTTAAGACACCATTAAATTTCCAAGTTCAGCTGGTGTCAGTTCATTTAAAGGGCATCTGCCTACTTCTTTCTCTGTGTTTGCATTTGTGTACCAATAAATATAAGCATGTACCTTTAGTACTAATAGTTTTTTGTAAGATAAGTTTCATGTAAAAGAGATAGTTGTAAAGCAGAATTCTATCAAAGCTACCAGTGATGCTTCTCTCTCTGACCGAAGTTTCATAATTATGGCAATTAAGATGATATGTAAATACATGTTACAAGTCTTTTGCTGTTCTTTATCTTTTTGTTGTTAAAATTGTTCTTTGGTCATGTTAAAACATCTTTAGAGCAATTAACATTTCATGATTTATGTTCTTTTCTCATCTCTGCCCATTTCTCACTGTGTCTTAATAACTATTTCCGCAATGGCTGTGTGCCATGACAATTACTGGCTTCTTACTGTTATTGTTGGAATTGGATTCATCTATGGATGGCAAACCAAAATATAAATATGCATATCTAATTTTCATGGGCTAGAATAAAACATATGCTTAAATGTAATAATATTTAGCACTTCTTATGACAATAATTAAACAGGTGTAGATTAGGAGAAAAGGCAGAATTGATTTAACTTACACCATATTCACTCTCAGCATATGGTTCTAATTAATATTCACTCTGCTGTTTCTGAAAGCTATATACTGTAAGTAAGAAATATTTTGTCATCAAGGGTTGAAAGTATTAATTAGTGGTTAATTAATTAGTTACGTATGAAATTACAAAATAGTTATGCAGAATGTGTGAACCAGGCATTTATAAGACCTACACACATTTCTCAAGTTTGTATCACAAAATTATGGGTATTTTCTGTAACAATCTAGAAAACAATAACTTTTTGTCCCTAGACTTCAACCTATTTGAAAGTAATATTTATCTCTTAATTTGTATTGGTATATATTGCTATACAAATACTTAATTTGGTATCATTTGATACTGTTGTCAAGCTACAAAATCTAATGTCTTTAGGATCGCTGTAATTCTTCTAGCTTTTCTACAGTAATGGGAGGGGAAAGAGAGGAGAGTTTGGGATCCACAGGTATTCCTTATCAACGTGAGAGCCGAAGCCATTGAAGAGTTGTTTTGGCACACTGAAGTTTCTGTCATTCTCGATGGACAACAAGCGGGGCAAGTGACAACCAGACAGCAGGAGAAAAAGAGGAGATTTCCCCACCTCCACGGATGCTTTTGCTCAACAGCTGAAGCAAGAGCTACAAAATGATGCATGAGGGAGGGACTGGCATGGAAGGCAGACAAACTGTATGTCCCAGAATGCCTGAGACTACAAATCCTTCAATACAGCCATGATGCTAAGCAGGCAGGCCACTTTGGGTTCCTGAAGATGCTCTATCTTGCCAACCTCGATGAAGGAAGACATTGAGAACTATGTGGGGAGCTGTGCTGTTTGTCCAGTCAGCAAAAGATTACCAGGAAAGAGTCCGGGACTGCTGCAGTGGGTGGCTGATTGATCCAGATCCTGTGAGGAGATAGCCACGGACTTTATATTGGTACTACTGAAGAGTGGGGGCAGCACCATGATTTAGACTGTGATAGACCTATTTTCCAAGCAAGCCCACTTCATCGCCTGTGTTGGCCTCCCTCAGCCCAGAAATTAGCAAAGATGCTTTTGCAACACATCTACTGATTGCATGGAGTGCATAAGCACATCTTTTCAGACTGTGGGGTCCAGTTTACTGCTAAGTTCTGGAGAGAGTTTGTAAGGATGATTGGGTCCTCCTAGGGCCTCAGTTCTGCTTTCCATCGAGTACCAATGGATCTGCAGAATGAGCTAACATCATAGTGGAGCAATATCTGCATTGCTATGTCAACTACCAGCAAACAAACTGGGCTGAGCTGTTGCCATTTGCAGAGGTGGCATATGACAATGCAATACACAGCATCACTGGCTTAACTCCATTTAAGTTAGCCACAGGAGTGGAATTTGTGCCAATACCAGAGTGTCCCCAGGAGCCCCCCTCCTCGAGCACCCTAAGCAACTGAGTGGTTTCGTTCAATGGGTCTGGAGCAAGGCGAAAAAGGCTTTAGCTAAGGCAGCTGAAAGTCAAAAATATATAAGCGGATAAGAAATGAGCTTCCCAGAAGGCATTCCATATAGGAGATAAAGTGTATCTGTCTACAAAGTATCTTAATCTGAGATAAAGTTGCAGAAAGTTAGGGCCAAAGTACATAGGTCCTTTAGCCATCGTAAAAGTCATCAACTCAGTGACAGTAGAGCTAAGACTACCAAGGTCGTTAGGTAAAGTGCACCAGTAGCTTACTGAATCCATACAGGGAATCTAGCATGAGAGCCAGGGACAGCAGCCCCCACCCCAATATTGGTAGAAGGCAAATGCATTATGAGGTAAAGCGAATCCTTGATTCCAGAATTCACAATGGAAAGTTGCAATAGTTAATTCAGTGGGAGGGATACCCAATGTCATAAGCTAGATGGGTAAAAGCCCAGCATGAAAAAGCAGACCATTTGGTGAAATGATTCCACACTAAGTATCCCCAAAAGCTGGGACCAGCACAGGGGAGATATTAACAAGCAGTGATGTGTATTCCTTTTTGTTTTCCAGATTCCCTTTTCCTTGTAGGGAGGCGGCCTGTCAAGCTATGAAATCTACTGTATTTAGGACCACTGTAATTCTTCTAGTTTTTCTACAGTAACAGGAGGGGGAAAGAGGGAGAGTTTGGGCTCCACAGGTGTTACTTATCAATGTAAGAGCTGAAGCCGTTGAAGACTTGTTTTGGTCCGCTGAAGTTTCTTTTCATAACAATTGCTGGAAGATTTACTGGACAATGTGATCTGAACTGTCAGAGAAGGGAGGGAAAGTTTCATCTTTTAATTATCTGTTTCTCACCATATTCTCAGAGATAGTTTCCTTTCTATTTTACCAATTTGATAATGCCTAATAAAGTTTACATTAGAAAATGCAATGTCTCTGGTGCTTTGCTTTGTTGGGCTTCTTAGCTGGAACTTGACAACTGTATCATTTGAATACAGTAATATTAGTGTAGCATCAATTTTTTTTAATGTATTGGAGTTTTGCAAGTCTTGAGTTTCAATCTCCAAAATATTTTTAGGAGGGCACTGAATAGAAAAGTAGGGTTTGTCTGCAACACTTTAAACCAGTCATGTCAAAGGTGTACCTGTACAAAAACACAACATTTACATTTTCATAACCTCTAAAGCTTCTTTTGAAGATACATAGTGCCCTTTTATATGGATGTTCTACTCATTATACTCTTGATAGGCTGTAATCATTCGTATAAATAGGAAGTATTTGTTGTCTTCATTCGTCACTGACATTGCTTTCTATAAGCATGGGTCATTTTCTTAGTTAAATCTGATTGCGAAGAGTATAAACAAAAATAAAGGTGTAAACAGTGCCTCAGTAGGAATTTATTATATTTAGTTTATAAATAAAATAATTTAAACAAATAAAAATAAATTTAACAATAAATATGTAAATGTTCATATTCAATTTAAATCTATAATAAAAATTGTAACAAATATATTTGACTACTATTTAAATAAATGAAACATGATAGGTGATAATCATTAGTTTGTGGCTTAAAACTACCAAACTAAGTTTTTGCAAATGTATAATTTTTCATAACTTAATTTTATGTTTTTCTGCAATATGGAAGTGAAAACACGACATTTATATAGTAATCTCTGAAATAGTCAATATAATTTATAAAACAGAATAAACTCCTATAAAATACCAAATGGAAAAATTTAAAAAGTTCTTACTTTATCCATTTTACAATATATCCCTTCCCCCTCTATTACTACTACTACTACTACTACTACTACTACTAATAATAATAATAATAATAATAATAATAATAATAATAATAAAGTTGGAAGGGACCTTGGAGGGCATCTAGTCCAACCCCCTGCTCAGGCAGGAAACCCTATATCAGGGGTGTCAAACTCAATTTCATCGAGGGCCGCATCAGCATGGCGGTTGCCCTCAGGGGGCCGGGTGAGTGAGGCCAGGGTGGGCGTGGCCTACTGGGTGGGCGTGGCTAGAGTGCGTATGGCCTACTGGGTGGGCGTGGCCAGCTCTACATCGTTCGCATCAAGGGTGCCTATGGGGACCTGGGCAGGAGTGGGACAGATCTGAGGGTCTCTGGCAGGAGGAGGGTCTCTGGGCCAGGGCCAAGGCAGTGGGGGCCGTTCCCTCACCATTTCCAGGATGGCTTCGCGGGCCGCATGAAACGGCTTCGCGGGCCGGATCCGGCCCCCGGGCCTTGTGTTTGACATGTCTGCCCTATACCATTTCAGACAAATGGCTGTCCAGTCTCTTCATAAAAACTTCCAGTGTTGGAGCATTCACCGCTTCTGGAGGCAAGTTATTCCACTGGTCAATTGTTCTAATTGTCAGGAAGTTTCTCCTTAGTTCTAGGTTGCGTCTCTTCTTGATTAGTTTCCATCCGTTGCTTCTATATTGGAACACTGCTATCATGTCCCCCCTGGCCCTTCTCTTCATTAAACTACACGTACCCAATTCCAGCAACTGTTCCCTATATGTTTTAGCCTCCAGTTCCCTGATCAACTTTGTTGCTCTTCTCTGTACTCTTTCTAGAGTCTCAACATCTTTTTTACATTGCATCCTGTTTGGTCAGGATGCAATGTTCCAGGTGTGGCCTTACCAGGGCATTGTACAGTGGTATTAATACTTCACGCGATCTTGATTCTATCCCTCTGTTAATGCAGCCTAGCACTATGTTGGCTTTTTTGGCAGCTGCAGCACACTGCTGGCTCATATTTAAGTGATTGTCCACTAGGACTCCAAGATCCCTCTCATAGTTACTACTATTGAGCAAGGTACCACCTATACTATACCTGTACATTTGGTTTTTCCTGCCTAAATGTAGAACCTTACTTTTTTCACCATTGAATTTCATTTTGTTAGATAGTGCCCAGTGTTCAAGTCTGTCCAGAACTTTCTGTATCTTAAGTCTATCTTCTGGAGTATTAGTTATTCTTGCCAGCTTGGTGTCATCTACAAATTTGATGAGTTCCTCATCTATCCCCTCTTCCAAATCATTGATGAAGATATTGAAGAGCACTGGGCCTAGAACAGAGCCCTGGGGCACCCCGTTACACACTTCCCTCCATGTAGATCCAGTTTCATTGAGGACCACACGCTGAGTACGGCCAGTCAGCAAGCTACGAATCCACCCGGTGGTGATGCTGTCTAACCCACATTTTTCTACATTATCAAGTAGTAGGTTGTGATCTACTTTATCAAATGCCTTACTGAACTCCAAGTAAATTACATCCACAGCATTCCTCTGGTCCACTAATTTGTCACTTGGTCAAAGAATGCAATAGTATTTGTCTGGCATGATCTGTTTTTGACAAACCCATGTTGGCTTTTACTAATGACTTTGTTTGTGTCTAGGTTTTCGATGATTCATTGTTTATCTTTTCCAGAATGTTCCCAGGTATTGAGGTCAGGCTGATAGGTCTGTAGTTTCCTGGATATATTTTTTTCACTTTTTTGAAGATGTGAGCTACATCAACTCTTTTCCAGTCCTCTGATAGTTCACCAGTGCTCCAGGATCTTTGAAAAATATAGTTCAGTGGTTCTGAGATCACATCTGCCAGTTCCTTGGGAACCTTGGGGTCCTGATGATTTGAACTCATCTAGGCTGGACAGGTGCTCACTTACCATTTTCTTGCCTATCTTAGCTTGTGTTTCTATTCTGTTTTTTATGGCACTGTTTTTGATAGGTTGGACTGCTTTTTCCCTTTTTGTAAAGACATGCAAAAAATGAGTTAAATAATTCTGCTTTCTCCCTGTTTCTTGTCACATTCTTGCCACTTTTCCCCACTAATGGACCAATCATTTCCTTAACTTTTTTTCTTGTTTTTTACATGTTGAAAGAAGTTCTTTTTTTTTTTAGTTTGGTCACAAGCCTTAGTTCAGTTTGAGCCTTAGCTTTCCTCACTTCATCTTTCCAGGCTCAGACTATTTGCTGATATTCTGCTTTAGTTACATGCCCCCCTTTCCACTTTTTATATTTGAATTCCAATATTGCATGATCACTTCTCCCCAAGGTTCTTGTGGCTTCAACACCTTCTATCATTTCATCTCTGTTAGTGAGGATTTCATCCAATATGGCTAATCCCTTTTCTACTTTTAGCGAGACAAAGTTGTCTGCTAGGTTTGTCAGGAACCTGTTTGATCTTCCACTTGGTGCAGAGTTTGTCTCCCAGTTGATGTCAGGGTAATTAAAGTCCCCCATTACTATTGTGATGTGGTTCCTACATATCTTAGTTAGCTGACTAGCAAAAAGTTCATCTATTTCCTCTGGTTGGTTGGGCTGCCTATAGTATACACCTATGGCAATGTCATTTTCCCCACCTTTTATATTGACCCAAGTGCATTCAAGACAGTTTTCATCATTGTTGTGCTCTATTTCTGTAGGGATGTAGTTATTTCTTATATAGAGAGCAACTCCATCTCCTCTTTTGTTTGGTCTGTTTCTTTTAAATAATTTAAATCCCTCTAGCTGTGTGTTCCATTTGTGGATTTCATCCCACCGTTTTTCTGTAATGGCAACAATATCATATCCGCCCTCATTTACCTGAATTTCTAGTTCACCCTGTTTACTGTTCATACTCTGTGCATTGGTGTATAGATATTTGAGTCCTTTATGACTGACCCTATGTTTATTTTCTACATAACTTGTGTGGTGCCTGAGTTCCCCATTTTTCTTACCACCTGTTTGGTTAGTGCACTTTGTGTGGCAGTCACTATTAAACGCTTGACTTTGCTTGACAGCAAGGTTGATATTCTTGTCCATACACACATCTATGTCACATGCACCTTAAAATTCTATAATTTTTTGATTGTCAGGGACAGGGATGTTCTGTATCAATTAACTCACTCTCCCCGTTGTTTAGTTTAAATATTCCTCCAGAAAATGTGTGAGTTGATTGCCATGTAACTCAGTTCCTTTCTTGGATGGATGCAAACCATCTCTTTTGTATATTTTTTTTCATTGGACCAGCTACAGATATCGTGACTAATATAAACAAAGCCTTCCCCTTTACACCACTCCTTTAGCAACGTATTGAATTCTGCTATACGCTGGCCTTTTCCATTTTGCTCGTTATACACTGGTAAAACCTCTATCCTGCTTAGTTCCTGCCCCAAGCTCTGGAAATCATTCTGTACAGAGAGTACATCTTCTGGGGACAGATCATTAGTGCCAAGATGTACAATAGCATCCACATCACAGTCCTTGCTGGCATTGTTGACTATTTTGAAAGTAAGCTTCTTGTCCCTACTGGCAGTAGCACCTGGAAGACACCTGATCTCTTTTGAAACCTCTGTGTCCTTTCCTAAATTTAGATCCCTTATAATTGAATCACCAACCAGAAGGTGGCTTCTCTTTTTGGATACCTCAGGCTGGGATTCTTGGCATATCATAATAAATATCTTTTGAGACTCCAGTTTTGTTGAACTATGGCAACTAAATATTTTGGAAATTCTTTCCCAACCTGTTGTTCATCAGGAATGCTAAATTACTACTTCCATATTTACAATCCATGAATAGAACAATAATGAACTTTTTTATTTATTTGTGTTTAAAACAATTAGAAATGGACTAGAATTATAAATTTGCTATGGTGTTTCAATTCTTTATTCTTTCTCTGTTTTTAATGAGAATTGATGTGACTTCTATTACTATTTTTTTTTTAACCTAAGGTTGTGATTTTCAACTTTAATTTCTTCTCCATATTATTCTTCTATCTTTGGTTTGGAAATGTAAGCATAAGCCATTTTGGAGAAAAGGCCATTTATCCTTGACTAATAATTTAAAACAAATTGGCTTCTGATACTGGTATTGCTTGTCATTTAAATGATGTTTAGTTTTACAAAGTAAATTTGTCCTGATACATTAATTTCAACCAATTCACAATTGTAAATTATAAAGAGTCATCAAAAATGATTTCAGTGATGAAATATGTTTTATTTAATAAGTAAAAGACCCCTTAACTCTTTTTTAATTCATTTATATTTTCATGATATTATAGTGTTTCTGCTTGCAGCAGTAATGACATCATTTTGATTGCCACTAAAAATATTTAATGGTAGACAGTGCAAAACCTCTGATGAAAATAAACTTTAAAATCTGTGTGTTTATATCAAATCAATTTCAATGAATACATTTCAGATCCAAATAAGTTATATAAAACTTGTCTGTGGGAATTAAATTTGGATTTAATGAAACCTATACTTCCTATCCCATACACATTTATTTATATGGTTTCTTGCTTACCTGGACAAATGCATTGTTTGATACCTACAGACAAAGCCAAAGGTTGACTGCAGCTCACTGCTGTCATATTAAGTCATGATTTATTGCAACATCAAAATGAAATCAATCTGTTATCTATAACATATTCAGTTATAAGCACTGAAATGCCATATATTTCATAATATTTTTAAAAACTGTCTTAGCAAAAATTTAGTAACACAAACCTTAGTATAATGTCATATTTTAGAAGATATATTAGATTTCTTTTCCTAGTACTTATAAATAATATAAATAAGTACATGTCTTTTATCATAAATAATAACTGCCTGTAATTGATATATTACTAGGAATTTTTGTCAAGCAGTATTCTTTTAAAAATTCTTAAACTGCTTATGCATAGATGGTATCATTTAATAAATTTATATAAAATCCCATTGTAATGCAAATTAGCTAGAACCATTTGAATTTTATTCTTGCTCTAGTGCTTAAACAAAGGACTTCTGCAGTGATTTATAAACAGTAATGTAACAAAATACATTTAGATAGATTTAATTAGCTTGCCAATATAGTTCCATGTTTTGATAGTGTTTCATAAGCTCTCTCCTATCACAAGTACTAACAAAGATTAACTACTGTTTTTATTTTCCAATAAAATATTAACAGCTTCTTCCTATGAATATTACAGATAACTATGTAAAACAAATAGACAACATCTTGTTAGATGTTATAAATAACTATTATAATCATGTGCACTGTAAAACTGAAAGACATTTAATTTCATGCCAAACCTCATTATCCCTGTCACATTCACAGAAAACAGAATGGTGTTCTACTTATTTGTGTCCCAGCAAATTAGAAATTTTAACTATCAGCTGCTGCTGCAGGTCCCTAATTCTATCCAAATTCAACATGGACATTCATCTGGGGCAGTTGTAAGAACTCCTCAATATGAATCTGAAATATTCAGTCTGCGTTGAAATCTTGGTTTGAGGAAAAGTGAAATATCCTGGCTTTTCACACACATAGCCTTCCAGTTTTTCCAATGACATTTTTTCATTGCTCTGACAATTAAGGAAATAAAAGATATTTTTGTTCTCTTCTTATCTGATACATGGCAAGTTGCTAGGTTCTTCAACACAAATAACATAAGATAATATATTGTTTCTGGCACCACTAGGCTATGTTGAAAGCAAATAGTGATCGCAAAAGGATTGCTCTGCATGATTGCCAATTGCTTTTAAATCCTAGTTTTAGTATCTACAGTATGATGTCAAAAGTCTTGATAATTCTGTTAGAATTGAGGCCACCTGTCATAGTAAGGAATAGGTATAAAATTGTGTCTGTCTGTGTGTATGTATGTATGTACATGTACACATGTGTGTGTGTCCAAGTTTTTTTAGACATTGATGTTTTATGTTGGCTATGTTGTGATTTTAATTTGTGAATAATTTTATCATTGTTTTTGTAAGTTGCCTATATCCAGTGTAAAACCGTACCTCAGGTTTTGAAAGATATATTGAATAGTCATGTGTCAGGGATGGTATAGTGAATTTTGTAGCATGCAAGGAGTTGAACTTGATGACCTCTATGATTCTGTGATTCAATGACATACAGAGTTGCTAAATAAATAAATATTCTTTGAATCATGCTTCCATGTAGCAAAATTCCCTTAGTACAAGTGTGGCTGCAGTTACGTCTTATTCCTGCATTAACATCTGCATACATTTTCATTAATAGCTATACAGAAATTTAAGATTCAAGTATATAGGAAGTATAGTTGATCATAAGATTTAATATATATCAGCAAGTGTGATATAGCTGCAAAAATTATAACTGATATTTTATTTCCAATAAAAGTATAGCTTCCATATAATAGGAAAAGATAAGCCAGTGTGGTGTAAAAGTTTTGGAATATGAGATGTTAGACTTAAATCCACTGTCAGTCATGAAAGCTTATGGGGAGGTTTTAAGTACTCATTCAGTCTAAGCTAAATAATAGTTTTGTTCTTAGAAACGTGAATATCATATCTTATATAGTTCAATATTAATCTAGAGAGTTGTAGTTCAAACTAAGATGCAGAACTATTCTATTACATATTTCTGTTTCCCTCTTCATGTGACTGAAGTCTTACCTACTAATGTAGATGAGGAGAGAGGAGGAATGATAAGTATTTTCTACTCATTCAACAAACTTTGGGGAGGGCAAGAGAATAACTTTTTCCCTATAAAATTACTTTAGTGCTTTTATTCAGCTTTTGAATTATTTTTTTTCAGATCAAGATTAGGGTTATGAAACCTTTGGTTCGTTTATTATTGGAGAAAAAAAATGTACCAACTTACTGAAGCAAGAAAATTACCTGAAAAGCTTACAAGATTTATAATGCTTAGGAAACAAAACAAAACAAAACAAAAAGGCAATTCAAAACCTAATGAGACATTTTAGGCCTCATTTACATCTATAACCTGACCCATTTCTGCAAAGTGTAATTTGGTAATTTACATACTAAATGCTAGGAATGTATTCATCCTTAACCAAAAAGATGAGATTACTAATACTATAACACAATTAACATTATTGTTCATTCCATATTGCCACATATATAAGATGGCTACTTTTGCATATTTATCTGTTAATATATTTAATTAAAACTAAATTTTATTCAAAACACCTTAGAGTGTTTCAGTGTCAGATACTATATTATATTAATAACTTTTCTGATGAAGCAAGAAATTATTATTATTTAATTGGTAAATTTGTTAAAAAGCTTAAACATTTGTCATAACATTAGCAAAATATTTGTCTTTGTAAACATTTTATTTTAAGTTGTAAACATTTCCAATCTTTTATAGGAGAGGTTATCTAATAAGATTGTGTTTGTGTTGGTGTGTGAGAGAGAGCTATTATTAATTCGATATAAAGTCTAACACTTTGATTTGGCAATAAATCTCCCATCTTGCAACCTGCCTGGCCATTATTTATCATTTCATTTTAAAATTTGTATGGCTACCCATATGAAACAATTCTGGGTGGCTCACAACAATAAAGTTATAAAAACAATTAAAAGCATATAAAAACTGAAAACAAGGGACCTCAATCAGCTTCCTACTGTGATTCAAAAACTTTCTGGCAGTTTACCCACTCTACCACTGCGGCTGGGTAAAGAGCCAGGTTTTAATGGCCTGCCAAAAGACTAAGAGGATGGATACTTGGGGGAATGTATTGCCAACAATGGAAAAGGCATACATCCCACTAGATTGCAATATTTTAGAGAAGGGATCTGGAATGTGCCCCTCATATCTAACCAGCTGTATTAGCAGGGCAGGTATGATGAAGTAGATTGAAATCAGATTTTCCAGGTAAAGCCTTTCCCAGAGAGGAAACATGACTAGATGGGCTAATTCTACTTTATTGTAAGCTATTTTAACACTGTCTTGCAAGTCTGTAAGTACAAATTTCCTCATGCCATTTTTAATTGTTTGAATAACTATTTTCTATGACTATCAGTTTATTGGGGGCTCTGCCTCTCTGGTCTGATTGTGTCCTAGGCTATATCTCTAACTCTCATCTCCCAAGTTTATTCACACATTCTATTACATGTCCCCTCCCTGCACATGTCCATTTGAGCTTTGAGCTTTGCACCAACTATATTGCCATGGCAGGTGTAAGGGTGTAGCTATGGTTTTCTAGCAAGCTGTGGAAGTTATTGGATATATTTGGATTCTACTTGTGAGTTTGTATGTTAGGGATCAGTTGGGATTACTATTATTGTTCGAATGTCTTTCCTACAGAGCAGCTTCCTTGCTTGTGCTGCTCAGTAGTATGGCTGAATTGACAGTGGAATTCTCCAACTTTATGTTATGCAACTTCAACTTCGCTTCCCCAGGCTCAGACTTGAAGCAGTCTCGGCATTCATAGCAACTGTAGATCTGACCCAAGTTATTGAGGAACCAACTCATGATAGGGAAGGGGGAACATGTTAAACCCAATTATCATCCTGGGATGCTGGTAATGTGATCTGCAGTTGGGTGATCATATCAATTCTTTGTAAGGAGTAATTTATTCCCTGTTAAACTGGAATTTACTGGAGCTGTCTTCCACCACAGGCAAGCAGGACCATCTATTTGACCAGTTTGCCTCAGGGCCTATACGACCAAAGTGCATTTCAGAAGAAACTCTAGGACAGGGGTAGGCAACCTTGGCTCATTTATGACTTATGGACTTCAACTCCTAGAATTCCTGAGTCAGCATAGCTGACTCAGGAATTCTGGGAGCTGAAGTCCATGAGTCATAAAAGAGCCAAAGTTGCCTACCACTGGTCTAGAACATTGATAATCTGGTCCCTGGTTTGACTGAGGCTTTAATCAGCAATTGGAATGAGAGGGCAATAATAGTATTGGATCAAATTACATGGGTGCAGTCTATTTTTCGTGCTGAGACCCAATGGATGTCAGTCTCACTCTTTGCTTGCTTGCTGTCAGGTGCCATGGATAGGGAGGGGGAGACTTTGCAATAACCAGCATGGCTTTTGCTTATCTCTCCAAGGTCATTTCTTCAGGCTTTGGTATGCAGCAGCCAGATACAATGCACTTGAATTAGAAACTTTGCCAAAACATCTGGCTGCAGATTGAACTCTGGTTGACTAATTAAAAGGGGGTGGTGGAATATAGGGTTTCTTTCAGTTTGAATGCTTAGCATGGTTTTGCCTCAGATCTTGCCTGAATTAAGCTGTAGTCACTTCTTTCCTAGTAAAAGTATCTTTCCTCTAAATCAGGGGTGTCAAACTCAATTTCATTGAGGGCCGCATCAGCACTGCGGTTGCCCTCAGGGGGCCGGGTGGGTGTGGCCTGGGTGGGCATGGCCTACTGGGTGGGCGTAGCTAGAGTGCAAATGGCCTACTGGGTGGGCGTGGCCAGCTCTACATCGTTCGTATCAAGGGTGCCTATGGGGGCCTGGTCAGGAGTGGGACAGATCTGAGGGTCTCTGGCAGGAGGAGGGTCTCTGGGCCAGGGCCAAGACAGTGGGGGCCGTTCCCTCACTGTTTCCAGGATGGCTTTGCGGGCCGCATGAAACCACTTCGCGGGCCGGATCTAGCCCCTGGGCCTTGTGTTTGACATGTCTGCTCTAAATCTATGGATTCAATGGATTACTGCCTTGTCATGGCGAAGGGGCTTGTGTAATTCAATGAAGCTATGAGCTATGCCATGCAGGGCCATCCAAGACGGACAGGTCATAGCAGAGAGTTCTGACAAAATGTGATCCACTAGAGAAGGAAATGGCAACCCACTCCAGTATCTTTGCCATGAAAACCCCATGGATAGTACCAAAAGGAAAAAAAAGATATGATGCTGGAAGATGAGCCCCAAAAGTCAGAAGGTGTCCAATATGCTACTGGGGGAGAGGAGAGGGCTATAACTAGTAGAGCCAGAAAGAATGAAGCAACTGGCCAAAGCCGAAAAGACGCTCAGCTGTGGATGTGTCTGGTGGTGAAAGGAAAGTCTGATGCTGTAAAGATGTTTTCTCCATAGGAACCTGGAATGTAAGATCCATGAATCAAGGAAAACTGGACATGGTCAAACAAGAAATGACAAGACTGAACATCGACATCTTAGGAATCAGTGAACTAAAATGGACAGGAATGAGTGAATTTAATTCAGATGACCATTAGGTATACTACTGCGGGCAAGAATCCCTCAGAAGAAATGCAATCCCCAAAATGACAGAATGATCTCAGTTCGAATCCAAAGCAAACCTTGGATTAGATCTGATAGACAGAGTACCTGAAGAACTATGGACGGAAGTTCACAACATTGTACAAGAAGTAGAAACTAAAACCAACCCAAAGAAAAAGAAATGCAAGAAAGCAAAATGGCTGTCTGAGGAAGCTTTGCAAATAGCTGAGGACAGGAGGGAAGCGAAAGGCAAGGGAGAAAAAGAAAGATACACCCAACTGAATGCAGAATTCCAGAGAATAGCTAGAAGAGATAAGAATGCCTTCTTAAATGAACAGTGCAAAGAAATAGAAGAAAACAATAGAATAGGGAGGACTAGAGATCTCTTCAAAAAATTGGAGAGATGAAGGGAACGTTTCATGGAAAAATGGGCATGATAAAGGCCCAAAATGGCAGGAACCTAACAGAGGCAGAAGAGATTAAGAAGAGGTGGCAAAATTACACAGAAGAACTGTACAAGAATGAGCTATACAAGGAGAGTGCAAAAGTTGGCTTGAAACTTAACATTAAGAAAACCAAGATCATGGCATCTGGCCCTCTCAATTCCTGGCAAATAAGAAATGGAGGAAGTGACAGATTTTATTTTCCTGGGCTCCAAATCACTGCAGATGGGGACTGCAGCCAAGAAATTAAAAGACGCTTGCTCCTGGGGAGGAAAGCCATGGCAAATCTAGACAGCACACTAAAAAGCAGAGACATCACCCTGTCAACAAAAGTGCGTATAGTCAAGGCTATGGTCTTCCCAGTTGCAATGTATGGCAGTGAAAGCTGGACCATAAAAAAGACTGAGCGCCAAAGAATTGAAGCCTTTGAACTATGGTGCTGGAGAAGACTCCTGCGAGTCCCTTGGACTGCAAGGCGATCAAACCGGTCAGTCCTAGAGGAGATCAACCCTGATTGCTCTTTAGAAGGCTAGATCCTGAAGCTAAAACTCAAATACTTTGGCCACCTAATGAGAAGGAAGGACTCACTGGAGAAGAGCCTAATGGTAAAGGTTGAGGGCAAGAGAAGAATGAGATGACAGAGAATGAGGTGACTGGATGGAGTCACTGAAGCAGTAGGCGTGAGCCTAAATGGACTCCAGAAGGTGGTAGAGGACAGGAAGGCCTGGAGGAACATTGTCCATGGGGTCGCAATGGGCTGGACACAACTTCGCAATTAACAACAACAAAATGTAGGGAAGGGTTTTACTTTCCTAAAATTTGAGTAGAGGAAGCCCCAGCAATGACTGTGCTGCTCCACTTTCATATGCGCACACTGCAGTAGGTTAAAAAAGTCTTTATTGAGCTGCCCAAGGCCAAATATACAGTCCTCAGTAGCTCTTGAATAACAAAAACCCACACACATCCTCTAAGTTCCACCAGGAGTTCTAAGGAGCTGGCGAGAGGGATGGTCTCAGTTCCTGAAGCCAGATAGAAACCAAAACAAAGGCATTCAACAAAGCAAGAGTTTCAAAGTTAATGAAGCAAGGTACTAGGTCCGGGCACAAACCAGAAGTCCAAAGTTCAACACAAGTTTGAAGGTAAAAAAAGGAGCAGAACAAGGAATCCACACATACTGTTCCAGCAATGTCCATTTCTTTGAGTTGGATTAAATAGGCAGTCCTGGAATGGCCCATCATCATAGGTAAGACTACCTCCTCACAAGTAACCTGGCCAACCAGTATTATGTCTGTCACTTCTCTTCCCTGCATGTCCTTAGATCTAGGGGAGGTGGAGACTCTACCTTCTAATCCTCGCTGACCACAGGCAGCTGCTTCCATTCTTCACCTGAAGCCTCCAGACTAAGCTCTGCTTGACCTAGCTTTTTGGCTTTCTGGTCATTCCAGCTGTGGCTGTTCCATCAAGCTGGAACCCTTTGCTCCCTAGTCCATGTCTATCTACATGCACTCCCATACTCACTTCCCCAGAAATGCCAGGATCTAGCTCCTCCTCCTCTTCTTCCTCTGAATTCACGTCTGAAGAGGAGGCCAGAGACATGTCCTTTTCAGTGGCCTTAGGTTGCCAAAGGACCTTCAGATGATGAAGTAGAAATGATATCTAGACTGATATTGGAGGAAGATGAAGAGTGATACCAATCAAACACAGGTAAGACCTAATTTATATTTATAAGGCTCACCATGTAGCAATAGTGATCAAACATGCTTATTTCTATGGTTTGTGTGTGTGTGTGTGTGTGTGTGTGTTCCAAGTGCTGATTTACTGTTCAGGATAAGTACTTCATAGGCACTGAAGTACTGGAGAGTATATATAGATCACTATAGGGGGAATTTTTTGGAACGGTTGATTCAATAACTTGGTTGATTTAAGTTGGACTCAAGTTATTCACATCCTATGGAACTGATGGAAATACAGACTTGTGTTGTTATCTGGTCTTTACACTGTATGTTGTAGCTGACTCCTGTTTTTTCTTATTGGGCTCCTCAGTCTAAATGCTAGGGAATGCCTGGAAGCTTGGTAGCTAGATAACTCAGCCGTCAACAAGCACATAGACATAAACAACATATACATACCATTTAAAACAGACAATAGAAAAGCTAAAAGTGAAACAAAAAGACCAAAAAACTTCCTCCCCTGCAATTAACAGATAAGCAGGGATTAACACCAAACAAACAAGCAATAAACAATATCCTGTGTTACATAATAGAAATGTATTTTACTGTTTAATATATATTCCTGTAATATACTCAAGCTGAAATTCTGGTTTTGAAAATAAGTTAACTGAACTCAGTGGGATTTATTTCTGATAAATCATAAATCATAAATATTATAAAATAATATAATTATTATGTATAAGTATTATAAAATAAAAAATAATAAATTGAACAGTATTTAAATATAATTTATATTAAAGCTTTAAAACAAGAAAAACTAACAAAAATGAACATAAAGTGAGGAAGGAAATAGAAAAAAAAATCAACAAAAAAGCAAAAAATGTAAAAAAACAACCCTGAATAAAAATAGAAAAAATAAAAATATATAAAAAATATTCTTCACAGTAGCTGGAAGTATATTTTAACTTTTCTCTCCAAAGTTACATCATATTAATTTTCTTTCTATAATCTAGTCTATCTAATCATCAAAACCATAAATCACAAGTTCTTTATTTTTACAGAAAGTCCATTAGTGGCTCTCAGAACCCAATAAATGTAGATAATGTCTTTTCTCTACTCAAAGAAGTCAATTTATCCACTCCAGCAAAATCTGCTAATTTCACAAACCATTCTTTCATCATGGGTAGTGTCAAAAGTTTTCATTTCTGTGCATATAATATTCTCACTGCAAAAATCATATATTGAAATATTTTCAATTGCTTTTTTCTAACTGCTTATCCATTTATTGTTAAAGAGAAAGTTCTGGCTTCAATTGAATATTGACTGATCTTTAAAATTCTCTGTGCTTTGTATTGAAAAGCACTGATGTTCATTTTTATAGAATATCCTATTATAACATTCACTGTTTTGTGCTGAGAAGTGAAACTAAACCTTCTTTTATTTGTGAACCTGAATATTTGTGAACCTGAATATTTATTCTGAAATAAATCCTGATAAATGAGCATGTACAATCATTTCCAGTAGAATGCTGCTTACATGTAAATACAAATTTAATTTTGTTGCTTTGTCAGTTTTTATGAAAATGGATGACTTCAGGAAAAAGTTAGATAACATCACAACATTAAGAGTTTCAGGTATCAGACACACACACGTGTTCACATGCATGCACTTCACACATACACACACATACATCAATATGGTTTAAAATAGAAGGCATGCAATTTTAACACATTTTAAAAGAGCATATTCATGCTGTTTTAATTATTAATTTGTTCATTCTACATGCAAATTGAAAGACAAATTTTGAACTTAAAAAAAATGAATGCCAACTGTGGAAAAAAAATCTAAGGCTACATTAGTAATCAAATTTCCAGAGATAGAGTATCCTAGACATGAAAGTAAATTTATTATTTGTAATAAAAAATTAATGGAGCCTGCAATAATAATGTCATACAAATTTGAAATCTTATGTGAAATTAAGGACAGAAGAAAATATTGATGGCAGTAGAAAGATGGAATTAGAGTTGGGAGTGGTCTAGGTAAGGAGTATAGAATCACATCTGACTGGTGGAGGAAGAATTAGATAATTTTGATTAACAAAAAGTGCACATGTTTTCATAAGCTGCTGCAATATTCTGATGGTCAAAATAAAAAAGGAACAAAACTTTTTAATAAGTTTTTCTTAATTTGAATGTGAACCAAACTGTCCACTTAAAGCATTTCAAATCATTTTCCCTCTTTCCAATTATGCTTCAGTCAGTGACATCTTTCAGCCTCATTTTGCCTAAGATTCTAGTACCCTTGGCACATTTCTATTGTTTAATAGCCTAGAATCTTCAGAACTTATGTATTTTTTTTCTGTGTGTTCCTAATTTGAATCTTCAATAACATGCTGCAGAATTGATAGGTTAGATAAAACAATAGGAGGCTCCTTGGATATTCATACCTTTGGTTGTATTGATTTGGTAATATTCTCACATTAAGTTTGTCCATAGTTTTAGAATATTTAGAAATCCACAAATGCATTTCTCACGCACATTAAATGTTGATGGTAAAGCCCAAAGAAAGAGATATGTATTTTATAGGACTACAGAAAGATATCAGTGTTGGCTTTAAATAATTTAAATAATTTCAAATATTGGCTATAATTTCAAAAAATGCCTGTTCCATGTAGTCATCACATAATAATCTGAAACTTCCATTTCAATCAACAGTGTGGCCTCTAAAGGTTGTAGCAATAATCTAGATCTGTAACACAGAATGTGTTGAATCAGTTAATGTCTATAATTGCTTAGAATTTTATGTCAAAAACAAGCCTTTGATTGAACTCAGCAGTAGTATGCAACCTTTGCAACTGTTTTAATGCTTGTTTAATATCTGCATAACCAGAAACTTCATTCACCAGCTGCCATATTTTATACTTATAATGTCCTTTTTATGAGGTTAATATATATACTGTCAAATGCATAATTATTACTACAGAAAAGCATTTGTCATCTTCTCTAAGGCCCCAGATGTATGGCTGAGCCTATATCATGGTTAATCTATATGTTATTTATAATTTTGTTTTGTAATTTTTATCTTGTTTTTAGATAGCTACCCAAAGGCATGAATTTTAGATAGGCAACCATATAAATTGAATCAATCAATCAATCAATCAATCAATCAATCAATAAGCTATAGTTTAACTGTTCTTTAGAATCAATTATATGATTGATTTAAAATATAATTTTTCTCTCAGTAGGCAGAAAAATGAAAGAAGATTTTATGCAGATATAGAGATATGTTAACCCTTATCATAGAATATAGCAGCTGAAAAAAAGAAGTACAAATATAATTTGTCTATTACAAAAATTCTTCTTGTCATGACCTTTACTTCAAATGGTGCATCATAGGACAACAGTTTTTGAAACAAAGTACCTCAAATGGCCAACTTACAGAATGTCTCCAAAATCTGGAATTTATGACTCCGAAAGGAATGAAATTTGGAAAGGTTGTGGCTGCTTCAGAACTACAGGCTACTGCTGCCTTACTGGGCTGCTGCTGAGCTCATGTGATCTTCATTTTCAATGTTCGACAGTTTTCCAGTCAGTCTCGCTGTTGTGTGTTTTTATTCCCTAGAGAAGGCACAAATTTCTGCAATAAAAAAGGAAAGGTCAAAATAGGCAATTTGCAACTTCTTGTCTAATGAACTCCTTGATTTATATAGCATTGAACATTGCAAATAGGTTTAGGAATAACATCAGACAATACAACTATGTCTTCCAACTGACATCCTTTGATGCCAACAAAGTACTTCTAATGAGGAACTGTTGGAATCTCTGTAATTATTCAAGGGCAAATCCTTCATTGAATCAGACATTTAATGTCAGACCAACCAGCAAGCTAATTTATTCAAATGTTCATGTATCTCAAGACAGCACAGAATTGAGAATGGGTATACCTTGCAATGATAGAACTCAATGTGAAATTGTTGAATACTTGGAGAAACTAGTATGACAGCAAAAATACATGCATTGCCTCCCTTCAGCTTGCAAAAGAACAGATTTGAGAAATGCCAAAAGCTTCTTTTGTCATTGATCCTGACTAGAGATCAGCATTCAAATACGAGAGAAGATTTAATACACAAATTGCCAACAACAAAACTGAAATTTGTTGAAAGAACAAAGAGGTGGTTTTCAAATAATTTCAGAGTCACATTGCTCCAATGACACCTTTCAAAATCTACTTTTTTTTCTTATTGTAGTTGATGGCTGGCATCATCAGCTCCAAATGACGAATAACAGGAGACTAACAGCAAAGCAAATGAAAATGCTCTTTCTCTACATAGAAAAACCCTCCAATATTGCAATTTGCTTTGACATACAAGACATTGTCTGAGATGAGAACACTATGATTAGGAGTGAGTGCTTTGAAGCCATAGACTAAACTCTTCATTATATACGTAGCAAAATGAGACCTTTAACAAAATTCTGATGAAATAGAAAAATCAAAATCAAAATGATGAAATAGAATTTGCTGAAGATATCGTTCTGCCACCAAGAAACATTGAAGAATGTATAGGTTTCATCTAGCCAACATTTGGCATTCCAGCTGAACTGTTCTCAAAGAACTCAATTCCCTTTAATGAAATGATGACAAAAATAAATTCTTTATGTATTTTGATATTTCCTTGGAAAGATGAAAGAATAACGGTCATTAAATGTTGTCAGTGAAGAAGCTAATGCTGCTCATTTTCCAACAGAATTTCTTGAACTCTCTCGATTGCCACAACATAAAATGGTACTGAAGCTAGGATATTCCATAATTTCAGTGAGGAATTGGATTTTCAAAAGTTTTACAAGGGAATGAGGATGATTGTAGAATAATTCCTCAAAGATCAAGTAGCAAAGATAAGCATATTCAAAAAGATATTATCATGATTCCATGAATTACCCTCAATTGTTCAGATGGTGAAGTTGTCTCTCTTCAGTGGACATAGTTCCCAATACAGTCAGGCTTTGCTCTCATTAGACATAAAACACAAGGGCAAACCATAGAAAATGTGCTGATTTATCTGGAGAAACTGATATTCCAATATGGTTAGCTATGTCAGTTTAAACTAAGGAAAAACAGAGAAAATCTAAAAGTATTCTTAAAGAACGATTGATCAGCTCCAAATATCATCAAAAGCATCCTTTGTTAGATGTAAAGCATCTATATTTCTCTTCCTGCATATTCTTCTTCTTTAATAAAACAATGTTTATTTTTTAATTTTAAAATCAAACAGTAAAAATATACTGTGATCAATTTGTTTTTCTGTTTAGATAATGAAATAAGTTTGAAAGAATGAGGTCATGGGTTATCTAATTATCTGATAAAAATCAATATATTATGTCAAATATTATCTTAGTCAAACTTACAATAGATCCATAGAAATTGGAGGGAGTTTAGTTAGCTTTAGATCACCTATAACATAGTATCTAATTGTGTTATTCATAAAAACTTATATATATATATATATATATATATATATATATATGTCAAATGCTTGTTAACTATTTTTAGATAACCTTGCTAGGCCCCAAACATGGGACAAATCTTTATTTCCTGTTTCAGCCTAACCGAAGGCCATCGACAGGCAGTAGTCACACTGGTGACAGCTCATATTTGTGTAAATTGGTTTTGCTAACAAAGAATTAAAGGGAGTCTGATATGCATTTCAAACTTATTTGTTTTTGTCAGTCAGCCATACCCTTCTGAGATTCGAACCTGGGCTGATTGCACATTAGGCAGTTGTTTTCACCTCTAGGCCACAGGCTCTCTCTTGCTTTGTTAGCTTAGAAGCAAGGGAGATATGTGTCAAATGCTTGTTAACTATTTTTAGATAACCTTGCTAGGCCCCAAACATGGGACAAATCTTTATTTCCTGTTTCAGCCTAACCGAAGGCCATCGACAGGCAGTAGTCACACTGGTGACAGCTCATATTTGTGTAAATTGGTTTTGATAACAAAGAATTAAAGGGAGACTGATATGCATTTCAAACTTATTTGTTTTCGTCAGTCAGTAATTTATATTCTTTTTATTAATTTTTACTTTCATTCCTATATTTTTTTCATTTTATGCTGATAAATGAATAAATTTATGTTTATAGAGCATAATTTCTTATTATTTTTACCTTTAAACAGTTCTTTACTTTTAAGACATTTACTTATATTGAGGATGCAATCCAGCACTGATTTATTGAAGTTGCTGAGATTATTGTCTGAGGAAAATATAGGAGTTAGTTCCAATTGCCTTATTGCTTAGGATTTCCTTTCTCTGGCAAATACCCAGCATGCCAAACCTCCTTACAATAGCCACTCAGTAGCAAAGTAGACATGTGCGGTGGTGGGTGGAATATTATGGAACTCTTGTTATAAAGCAATGGTACCCCACAGTGTGATTTGTATCATGCTGAGTGAGACGCCTACACTTTTCAGCAGTTGGCTTTGCGTCTGTAATTTATTGCTTCAGAAACCATTATAATAATGCAAGAAATGCTTCAGCAAGCATAGAGGGAAGAACACATCACAGTCAGGCTGTAATAACTATTTAGACTATTTAAACTCACTCAGCTTGCTCTACATTAGAAAAACAGGCCCTAATAAATTATTTTATATATTTTATTACTATTTTGGCTTCATTGTAGGTGATATTGAACACCTTATTGCATTTCTAAAGATAGAAATTTATGAAAATAATTGTTTGGAAATTACTGTGTTAGGTATAAAAGCAGGTGGGAAGGAATTTGATTTTTACTTTGTATGTTGCTATATAATCTAGCCCCCAAAATGAGAGCTTGATTGATCTGAGTCCATAAACAAAATCTTATGTCCTTTAAAGTAACATTTAGAATTGTAATGGTAATGTGATTTTCACTTGTAATATTAACTGAGACAAAGATGGCAAAATGTAGACAGTGTTGTGATCTATTGCAACTGCAGATGCCTTACTCTACAGCATGCTATATCTGAAATTTCATTATTTCATCATTTTTTAAAATTCCTCTGTTCCTCTTCTAACACTATACCCCTTTTGTCTATATGTTCCTTATTATTACTTTCTTATTGATAAGGGAAGCATACTACTACATTTTGTATTCCATAATTTCATTGTTTCAACATGAAGACAGGTGACGCAATAGCTCAGTGATTAAGATGCTGGGCTTGTCCATCTGGAAAGCCGACAGCCCGGTTTCAAGACATGATGGGATGAGCATTTGTCTTTCTTCCAGCTCCTTCCTACCTAGCAGTTTGAAAGCATGTAAATGCATGTAGATAAATAGGTACTGCTTTGGTGGGGAACAAATAGCACTCCACGATGTCATGTTGGCCACCTGACCGTGGAAATATCTACAGATAATGCTGGCTCATGGCCTCAAAGCGGATATGAGTGCTGTCCCTAGTTGTCAGCAACAACTAGCAGAATAAAATCCACAGGGACTCCCAACATGAAGACAGCATAAAATACATTCCTTTCCACGTGGCAGTGAATAAACTACAGATAAGAAAGCATGGGGTTCTTCTCATTTTTCAGTATATACATAAATCCATTCTATTTCAGTTGCCAATTAATATGTAATTTTTTAAAAATCATTATTATAATCCTTTTTTTTTTCATGTAGAATATATTGTTATAAGCATTTTTTTAAAAACATGAATTCTGTATGCATCCCATAAACAGAAAACATATTATTTTAATTGATCGCACAGTCAGCCAGCTGTTTAGACTGGATTTAGCATTTTTGTCTATCTATTAAGTTTTTTTCCAAGGACATCTGGGATAAGCAGATATTATTATTTAACAACGTTAAAGGTATTATTTCAGGATGTAAGCTGTTCCATGTAAAGCTTCCTTTTGTAATTGATTGATGGTGATTTTGTTGATGCCAGTGGTGTTTATGTGGTGCTCCAGTTGTTTTGGGATTGCATCTAAGATACCTATTATTATTGGAATTGTCTCTGCTTTCTCTTGGCACAGCCATTTTACTCATATTTTCAGATCTTTGAATGTTGTGTTTTTCTCCAGTTCTTTCTCTTTTTTTCTACTGTCTCCAGATATTGCAACATCCATAATCAAGACATTTTTGTCTTTCTTATCAATAATAGTTGTTAAGACAATTAAGTTATTATAATTAAATTATTATTACATACTCAAAAACATGAAATATGGTTGCCAGTTATTTAGCTGGTGTTGGCCTTTGTACACATCGAATTCTAAGATAAAGATGTTGGCTTTCATATGCATTGAGAATCTAGGATGTCATAATGTATTGACATAGTATATGTGCAGATCCAAGCAGTATGGCCTTGGAATGACAAATGGAATTTTTGTAGAATATACATATTTGTATAGTGCTGTTCAAGTTATTTTTTCTACCACACTCAGAGTTCTGATACCTCTGGGACAACCACAGCTGATTTATGCTATAATCTTTCAATTTTGTTTTTCATATCTTGACACTTTGTGATCTTCTCTAATTCTTTGTCTTCTTAGTCTACTGTTTACAACTATTTGTTCTCACCAATTTTTCATGACTGGAGCATGATATGTTTTACAGATATTTCAGAAATAATAATAATAATAGTAGTTGTTGTTGTTGTTGTTTAGTGCCTAAGTGCAAATTGGCTCTAAACTGTTCCCAGGCAAAATAATAAATATATAATTTTATATTTATATAACAAAAAATGATACATCCAGCAAAAGGTTCCATCTGTCCTAGCCCAGAACCTGATACAATACCCAAATCATTAGGCATTATGGAATGATATTAGAGTGAAAGCCACCCAGATTTTATTTCAGAAGGTGCTGCAAGACTGAAGGTACATTTCTGGCTATCCTAATAGTTGGACCTGCTAAATTAAAGAAATCTGGAACCATGCAAATCCTGGCAGATCAAACTGGCTTAGCTGATACCATAGAAAATAGATGGTTTCTTAAGAAACCAAGCACTATGCCATGGAGTCATAACCAATATTTTGAATTGCATCCAGAAGCAAATTGGCAACTAATGCAGCTTATAGAACAGAGATGACACATGGACATACCAAAACAGGGATATCACTGCTCATGCTGTTTCATTTTGGATCATCATCATCATCATTATCATGGACATAAAATGAGTACAAAGATACCTGATAATGACATTTTTTCGATATAACTTCATCACACTTTTTCAGTAAAATTCTGATGATACTATTTCATTAGTTAAAGAATTAGTTAAATGAATTAGTTAAAGGCATTTATAAAAATTAAAATATTTCTTTGTGGAAATTTGATAAGAAGATAACATATCTGAGAGCCAAATTTCTATAATTTGTTTTTATTATAGCAGATGTTCTAAGGTTATCAACATCACTTATAACTGACAGTTTACATTAGCTTGGGTTCTTGTTGTATGTTCATTTACAATACATATTGTGAGGTTTTGTTTTTGTTTGTGTTCCTCTATTTTATTTTTGCAGGCTTAGGTGGCTTTTCTCTCTACTTTTTCATCTCCAAGCTTGATCAAATCTAAATCAAATCCCAAACCAAACTTATTGATATTATCTCAGACATATAATTTAAAAACCATAGATCTCATCTATTACCATATTTCTCCATTCCAAAAATAAGCCCCAGTTAAGATCATCAACCAGATAGATGCATTTAGTATCTTATTTTCCCCAAAATAACTGGAAAATAAGTCCTAATGCATCTTTTGGAGCAAAAAATAATATGACCTGGTCTTATTTTTGGGAAAATACAGTAGAATTTTCTCCTTTTGTTAGTGTCGTTTTTAATTGTTATCATATACAAGCTCCATTTTAATGACTATTTACTCTCTTTTCAGAAAAAAAGATTCTCATGGTCTTATGAGTATCTCTTTTGATCACTTTACTTCTGTACTACTAATTTTGTGTTACTTGCTCTTTACTCTTTCTTTTACATTTTCTAGTTGTTCCTTGACTTTCTGTAAACAACATTTGCATTTTATTTATATTAGCCAGTTTTTCCATTAATGAAGTTAAAATCTTAAAATCTTAGTTATGTTAGTGTCTTTCACTTTTTCCCCCAAAATATATCCATTTCATCTAGCAACTTGTATCATCTACTCAATAAGAGATTTTAGCGAACTTTCTTGGGTTTTTTTAAGATAAGTGATTGGTTGCCATATAATACAGATAGTCCTCAAGATATGACTATAATGGAGCCTGCTCATTACTATCACATGTCACAGCAGTCGTTAGGTGAAATGTATCACCTAATGACTTCTCCCATCCCTGCTTTCCACAAAGAAACATAAAATGAATGTGCAGGTAGTTAAGTGGAGCATGGGGCACATCCTGGAAGGAGGAGGCCATTGGAGACTTAGTACACGCCTAGGCCCACCTACCCTGGCCTTCCCAAGATCTTCAACATCCCCAGGATGCCTGATGTTGCACCTCTGGTCCCAACAGGCCTTTTCCCACTTCCACCAGATCCCTGATCTCTCTCTGGCCTTAGGCCTGATTCCCACCCCCACCGCCCCAGGCCAATACTCTTCTCTTTATGTGTTCAGAAACTTCTGCAGCACTGTGCAGCACTTTCTAAGGCAGCAAAATGAAGCAATTCTTCTGGTGTCCACCATTTTGTTCCATCCACAAATGGCATGATAAAATAATGCTGCTTGGGGGGGGGGGGCAAAAGCCCTAATAAGCAGGCATATACATAGAATGAAGGCTATTGCTAAGCACATTGGTTTGTGCTTAAAATTGTAAGCCACCCTGAGTCTTCGGAGAAGGGCGGGATATAAATGGGATTTTTAAAAAATGGCTATTACAGTTGGATCCACCACATGGCTCAGGGCTACATGGAGAGTTTAAGAAGGTAAGTGTGGGGCATGATGGCCTGAAGGGAAGAGTCTAAAAGATTCCAGTAGGGTGGAATGAAGAGAGAGGCAGAACGACATTGCAGCGACTCTGTGCTGGCTTATAAGGGCACATGATCCATCATAACTTTGAAATGTGGTCATATGTAACTTTAGGGGGAGCAGTCATAATTTTGAGCATTCATTAAATGGCCTCTCCTACCTGGAGGATTACCTGTATTACAATTTCTAAAAAACATCAGGTATAGTTAGATTCTGGGTTTGGAGATTTTTTTTTCTTCACTAAGCAGCCTCGACATACTAAGATCACATATATGAGAAATCAATACAGATCTTCTATTTCCTTAAAGAGACTCTTGAATTTGTTTTTATGGAATAGGTGCTAAGCTAATGGAAATAATCCGCAAATAAGAGATGTATGTTTAAAGCAAAGTAGACCATGCCCCCTTGATTCCATGATCTGTTTTAGTGCTTTTTCTTTCCCATCTTTGCTGGTAGGCAGGCCTTCAGCTCAGTGGTGTAGGGTTCTGATAACTCCCATTTTGTGGTGCAGTGGGTGGTGAGAATCAAAATGTAAATATAAACATTGTAAATTATGTAAATATAGATTATATAAATATAAATATTGTAAACCAAAGAGGCCAAATTGAACAGTCCTCTCCCAACAGAGTGGGGGATACAACATCATCTGTCTCCAATCTACAACACAGTCCTTTCAGCAGTTCCAAAAAGGCTCCACACCTATCTGAACTACTCGGGAAAACCATGACTTGGATGACTGAGAATCTCCATAGACATTAAATATAATATGATTTTAAACAAAGTTTAAACTTCACATCTTTACATTATGCACATCTTTGCATTTCTAGCATTCTGACTCCAACTGTTGTATATCCCCTTGCTGAGACCCCTGTGCCTGACTGTATAAGTAGATATAATCACCGCTGACACGAAGATCTTTATTGCATGCAGGAGGTTTACAGCAAAAAACAGGATGTGGCAGATAATGAAATGGATGGTATTTCAAGGTCAAAGACAGTAATGGTCCTACCATGAGAGCAGACCACATGTAATGGTGTCCAGGAAGTGATACAATATTCAAGATTAACAAGAAGGAGGAAATACCATGGCCTCAGAAAGCATACCTTGAGTTCTTTGGAGCATGTCTATGGCTTCTTCATCTGTGGGTAAAGATTTGAGTCCATCGTCCACATAGAAGTCTCTCAATGAATTATCGAGCATCTGCACCATACTCCTTTTCACCTTCAAAGCAGTCCTTCATAGACCATATGTTGGAACAGCAGGTGAGGGACTGTTCCCGAAGACATGCACTTTCATGTGGTATTCAGTCACTTCATTGTCCATGTTGTTGTCACAGTGCCACAGAAACCTTAGGAAGTTCCTATGGTCTTCTCTTACTATAAAGCAATGAAACATTTGTTCAATGTCAGCAGTTATGGCAACTGGTTCCTTTCTGAACCTTATAAGTACACCTACAAGGTTGTTGGTTAGGTTAAGACCTGTGAGAAGAACGTCATTCAGGGATACACCTTGATGCTTGGCACTGGAGACAAACACTACCCTGATTTGTTTGGTTTGTGTGGATGATACACTCCAAAGAAAGGCAGATATCAGCACTCATCATGTTCTTGAAGAGATGGAGCTGCTCAGCATGGTCATTGTAAAAGATCCTTTTCATAAAGGCAATGAAATGGTCCTTCATTTCAGACCTGTTCTTTAATGTTCGTTGGAGTGAGTTGAATCTAGATAAAGCTTGTTCATGATTGTTTGGAAGTCTGGCTCTGGTAGCATGAAGTGGTAATGGTGCAACCCAGCTGTTAGACATATCTTTGGAGAATTCAGTGTCCATTATGTTGATGGATTCTCTGACTTCAACTGACATGGCTATTATGTATTACAGAAACCTGGTTGGGAGCAGAGGGAGGGGTCCCTCTGACTGAGCTTTGCCCTCCAGGTTTCTGTGTGTTGCATCAGCTGAGGGCTCAGGGCAGGGGCAGTGGGGTGGCGGTAGTTATACGGGAGACCTTATGTCCATGGGAGTCCACTGTTGTACAGATAGGCAGGAGTGAGTCCCTCCTCCTGAGGTGCGGCCCTAGGGCTCAGTTGGGCTTGTTGCTAACATACCTGGCACCCAGCTGTGTGGCAACAGCCCTGCCCGAGCTTCTCGACGCCCTCTCAGGGTTGTCGGTTGAGTTTCCCAGACTTATAATTCTGGGCGACTTTAACCTGCCTTCTCTGGGAGGGTTGTCTGAGTTAGCCCGGGAGTTCTTGGCCTTCATGATGGCCATGGACCTGACCCAAGTAATTCAGGGTCCGACCCATGGGGGGGACACACTCTCGACCAAGTTTTCTTATCTGAGCAGTGGCTTGATGATCTGGGAGGGGGCTCACCAACTATTGTCCCCCTGTCATGGTCCAATCATCACCTCCTGCAGTTGGTCTTCCATTATGCCACCCCCCGCTGCTGGACTGCGGAACCGACCAGGTGGTTCCGCCCCAGGTGCCTAATGGACCCGGAACAGTTCCAGACGGCGCTTGGGTCTATACCTATCCCCCTCACTCACAGCCCAGTCGACGCCTTGGTGGATGCCTGGAAAGGGCTGCCACCGAGACACTCGACCGTGTTGTACCCTTGCGACCCCTGACCCAGCACAGATCCCGGTGGGCTCCATGGTTTTCTATGGAGTTCCGGGAGATGAAGCGTAGGAGATGGGTTCTAGAGAGCTGTTGGAGATCCAGCCAATCTGAATCTGACCGATTGCAGTTAAGAATCTTTATAAGGTCTTATCTTGCAGCAATGAGGACAGCAAAGGCTAATTACTTTGCTGACCTTATCGCGTCCACAGATAATCGTGGTTGCTGCCGTGTGTTGCGGGGGGCCGGAGCCGTGCGGAGCCCGGGACAACTTAATGGAGCCTGCAGCTATCGGGATAGCCTTCCAGCTGCTCGAGGAACCGGATTTCGGCTTGGAGCAACACTAGCATTGGAGTGGTGGAGATGGTCCTGGTCGTCGCCTGAGATGGCTGGCGGGGAGGAAGTTGGTTTGTTGCGGCCATTTTGATCATGGCACGGAAAGGATCTGGACCTTCTCTTACCACTTTTGTGACCTTATGGACTTCGCGGACTTGTTTGCTCTATCACCCCCTCCTCTTTCCCTTTCCTTTCCCCCCTGAGTTTTGGAAGGTCCCGGAGGTACAAACCACTGTGGGAGAGTGGTTAAGAGTTTCCACCTGCTACCGTCCTAGAGGTGAGAGCTCTAGGCGGTATCTTCTTCCCCGGCTATATATCCCAGGCTGCTTCCCGGTCCTGAACCATTGTGAGAGGATGGGATCGTTCTGGGGGGTTAACCAGCTTTAACAAGCTCTAGTGGCAGTTGAGCTAGGTTTGCAGTGGATACTTTCCTTCCATTTAAGATCCTCCCATTCTGACTTAATCTGGGTCTGCTTTTTGCTGGATTATCTGATTATCATTATGTGTCTTAGTTACCCCAGTACGGTTTTGCTCGCCCTTAGGGGTTCTCCCTTATCCTGGGTGCGACCCGCCTTATCTACCACTCTGCCTCTTGATGAAGGGCCCGATTTTTGGGACCCCGAGAGATGGCTGGGCAGGAACAGGGGCCTCAGGTATAAATTTAATAAGAGGCCCCTGGTTACTTTTTTAGCCAAATATTTTGTGGGGTTAGGGAAGGGGGAGGGTTATGGTTGGTTGGAAATGGATAATCCACCAACTGTTGCTCAGGCCGGGTCTAGGATAGATCGCGTAAGGGGGGAGCCAGGGTTGGCCGCCTCCGGAGCTCCGGAGCGGGTCGTGGGATTACCTATTCCCACGACGGTAGGGAATGGTAGCAGGTGTAAGAACGGAGGGCCGTATCGACCTTTGGGAGGGCATCCCCGCTGTTTACAAGCAGTGAGGCGCTCCGACCCTGTCTTCGACCCAAGGTCCCGGGAGCGGGGATGTGCAGCCACCTGAGCTCCGACTGGTGTATTTGAATGCCAGGTCCGTTGTTAATAAGGCTCCTCTCATCCGGGATCTGGTTGAGGGGGAGCACGCGGACCTGGCTTGCATCACGGAGACTTGGTTGGGCCCAGAGGGTGGTATCCCCCTGGTAGATCTTTGCCCACCAGGTTTCCGGGTGCTACACCAGCCTTGGGCTCAGGGTAGGGGCGGGGGAGTGGCGGTAGTTATTAGGGAGACCTTGTGTCCGCGGGAGGCCACCATTCTTCAGATAGTCGGGTGTGAGTCTCTCTTCTTGAGATACAGCCCTGGGGCGCAGTTGGGCTTGCTGCTGGTGTACTTTTCGCCTAGTCGCGCAGCAGCAGCCCTGCCTGAGCTCCTCAATATCCTCTCGGGGCTGGTGATTGAGTTTCCCAAACTTATGGTTTTGGGAGACTTCAATCTACCATCCCTGGGAGAATCTTCTGAGTTAGCTCGGGAGTTCATGGCTTCCATGACGGCCATGGACCTGACGCAAGTAATTTCTGGACCGACTCATGTGAGAGGCCACACCCTTGACCTGATTTTCTTATCTGGACGGTGGTTAGATGATCTTGGTGGGGGCTCTCCAATTGTTATGCCCCTGTCATGGACCGATCACCATCTCCTGCGGCTGGTCTTCCGTTTTGCCACTCCCCAGCGTGGGCGTGTGGAACCAATTAGATGGTACCGCCCCAGGCGCTTAATGGACCCTGAGAGGTTCCAGGTAGCGCTGGGGTCCCCACCTGCCTCCTCCGCTCACAGCTCGGCGGATGCCTTAGTGGAAGCCTGGGAAAGGGCAGCCACGGAGGCTCTTGACCGAGTTGTACCCTTGTGGCCCCTGACCCGGTGCAGATCCCATCGAGCTCCATGGTTTTCCGCGGAGCTTTGGGAGATGAAGCGTCGGAGACGGGGCCTAGAGAGCTGTTGGAGATCTAGCCGATCCGAATCTGACCGATTGCGACTAAGAACCTATATTAGGTCTTATCTCGCTGCGATAAGGGTGGCGAGGTCTAATCACTTCGCTACCCTTATCACGTCCGCAGATAATCGCCCGGCTGCCCTGTTTAGGGTGACTCGCTCCCTCCTTAATCAGGAGGTGAGGGAGGAACCCTTGCAGGGTCGTGCCGAGGAGTTTAACCAACATCTGTTGGACAAAATCGCTCGGATTCGGACCGGTCTGGACTCTGACTGGGCAGAGTCTGGCGATCAGGACACGGACGGTCTTGTCGATATTATATGGGAGGAGTTTGACTCTGTTACTCCGGAGGAAGTGGACAGGATCATGGGGAGGCTGAGTTCCACCACATGTTTATTGGACCCGTGCCCTTCCTGGCTGGTTTATGCAGCTCGGGAAGGGACACGAGGCTGGTTCCAGGCGGTTATATCTGCTTCTTTGAGTGAGGGTAGTTTCCCCGCCATCTTGAAAGAGGCGGTGGTGAGACCTCTCCTCAAGAAGCCTGCCTTGGACCCAGCTGTGTTGAATAACTTTCGCCCGGTCTCCAACCTTCGCTTTCTGGCGAAGGTTGTTGAGAGTGTGGTGGCACATCAGCTCCCTCTGGCCCTGGATGAAGCGGATTATCTAGACCCGTACCAATCGGGTTTCAGGCCCGGGTACAGCACGGAGACGGCATTGGTCGCTCTGGTGAATGATCTCTGGAGGGCCCGGGACAGGGGACATTCCTCTGTCCTAGTCCTATTAGATCTCTCAGCGGCATTCGATACCATCGACCATGGTATCCTGCTGCGGCGTCTCAGGGGATTGGGAGTGGGAGGCACAGTTTTGCAGTGGTTCTCCTCCTATCTCCTGGGACATTCACAGTCGGTGTTGGCAGGGGGACAGAGGTCGACCTCGAGGTCTCTCGTTTGTGGAGTTCCTCAGGGGTCGGTCCTCTCGCCTCTCCTGTTCAACATCTATATGAAACCGCTGGGTGAGATCATTCGTGGTTTTGGAGTTGGGTATCATCAGTATGCTGATGATACCCAACTTTTTCTTTCTACCCCAAACCACCCCAGTGATGCCCTCGACGTGATGTCCCATTGCCTGGAGGCGGTTTGGGTCTGGATGGGGAGTAACAGACTTCAACTCAACCCCGACAAGACTGAGTGGCTGTGCATACCGGCATACTGGGATATTGAGAATATTCCATCTCTTTCTATGGGGGGTGAACTATTACCCCCTGTAGATAGGGCTCGCACCTTGGGAGTCCTCCTAGATTCACGGCTTGCTTTGGAAGACCATATAGTGGCTGTGACTAGGGGGGCTTTCGCCCAGGTTCGCCTGGTGCGCCAGTTGCGGCCCTATCTAGAGCAGGATGCCTTATGTACGGTCACTCACGCGCTCGTGACCTCTCGCCTTGACTACTGCAACGCTCTCTACATGGGGCTGCCCTTGAAGACCACTCGGAGGCTCCAACTGGTACAGAATGCAGCCGCGAGAGTTGTGTTGGGAGTCTCCCGATACTCCCATATTACACCTCTTCTCCGTGAGCTGCATTGGTTGCCAGTTGTCTTCCGAGTGAGGTTCAAGGTATTAGTTATGGTGTTTAAGGCCCTACATGGCATGGGTCCGGAGTACCTTGGGGATCACCTGCTGCCGGCATCAACTTCCCTCCGCCCTGTGCGTTCCCACAGAGAGGGTCTCCTCAGGGTGCCACCGATCAGAGAATGTCGATTGGTGACCCCCAGGGGGAGATCCTTCTCTGTGGGCGCCCCGGAGCTATGGAATCAGCTGCCGGCTGAGCTTCGGATGGCGCCCGACCTTCGCTCCTTCCGTCGCGATCTAAAGATATTCTTATTTTTACAATCCGGCCTGGCCTGATGAGGGATGGGGGTTATTTTAATATTTGTATTTATTGTTTTAACTGGGCATACGTTTAATCTTTTTTAATTTTTGTATCTTTGTATCGTTATACTGCCCTGTACACCGCCCTGAGTCCTTCGGGAGAAGGGCGGTATATAAATAAAATTAAATAAATAATAAATAAATAAATAATCACCCTGTCGCCCTGTTTAGGCTGACTCGCTCCCTTCTCAACCGGGAGGTGAGGGAGGATCCCTTACAGGGGTGGGCCGAGGAGTTTAGTCATCATCTGACGGACAAAATCGCTCAGATCTGGACCGGTTTGGACTCTGACTGGGCAGAGTCTGATGTGGAGGAATCGGATGGTCTTGAGCGTGTTATCTGGACTGAGTTCAATCCTGTTTCCCCTGATGATGTGGACAGGAGGAGGAGGAGGCTGAGCTCCACCACCTGTTTGTTGGACCCGTGCCCCTCCTGGCTGGTTTATGCAGCTCGGGAGGATACACGAGGCTGGTTCCAGGCAGTAATAACTGCTTCCTTGAAGGAGGGTATCTTCCCTGCCGCCCTGAAGGAGGCGGTGGTGAGACCCCTCCTCAAAAAGCCTCCCTGGACCCGCTGTTTTAAATAACTATCGTCCAGTCTCCAACCTTCGCTTTTTGGCAAAGGTTGTTGAGAATGTGGTGGCGCATCAGCTTCCTCTGTTCCTGGATGAAGCTGATTATCTGGACCAGTACCAATCGGGTTTCAGGCCCGGGCACAGCACGGAGACGGCATTGGTCGTGCTGGTGAATGATCTCTGCCAGGCTCGGGACAGGGGTTAGGGTTAGGGTTAGGGTTTTTTCTCCACCCCGAACCAACCCAGTGATGCCCTCGCCGTGATGTCCCGTTGCCTGGAGGAGATCTGGGTCTGGATGGGGAGAAACAGGCTTCATCTCAATCCTGCCAAGACTGAGTGGCTGTGCATACCAGCATTTCGGGTCAACCAGACTATTCCATCTTTAACGATGGGGGGTGAGGTGTTACACCCCGTTGATAGGGCTCGCAACTTGGGCGTCCTCCTGGATTCATGGCTTAATTTTGAAGACTACATAGGAGCCATGACCAGGGGGCTTTTGCCCAGGTTCGCCTGGTGAGCCAGTTGCGACCCTATCTGGACCGAGATGTCCTACGCACAGTCATTCATGCGCTTGTGATCTCCCGTTTAGACTACTGCAATGCTCTCTACATGGGGCTGCCCTTGAGGACCACTCGGAGGCTTCAACTGGTGCAGAATGCGGTCGCGCAAGTTGTGATGGGGGCTTCCCGATACTCCCATGTAACACCTCTCTACTCCACGAGCTGCATTGGCTTCCGGTTGCCCTTCGGGTGAGATTCAAGGTGCTGGTGATGACCTATAAAGCCCTAAATGGCTGTGGTCCGGGTTATCTGAGGGAACACCTGCTGCCGGCATCAAGCTCCCTTCGTCCCGTGCGCTCCCACAGGGAGGGCCTTCTCAGGATACCTCCGGTTAAGGAATGCCGGTGGGTTATTCCCAGGGGAAGAGCGTTCTCTGTGGGCACACCGACCCTATGGAACCAACTCCCCATGGAACTTAGGACTGCCCCCGACCTTTATTCATTCCTCAGGGACCTGAAAACTTGGCTTTTTGAGCTGTCTGGCCCAGGCTGATGGGTTTTAATTTTTATCGGGTTTTAGTTTTAAATTTCGAGGACTTCATTTAATTAATTGTTTTAATCTGATTTTAATTTTTGTATGTTTGTTTTTAATCCTCCCTGTACACTGCCTTGAGTCCTTCGGGAATAGGGCGGTATATAAATTTAATAAAATAAAAAAATAAATAAATTTTGTTGTCATCATTTGTAATATAAAACACTGTGCTGCCTAAGTTATCATCACAGGTGATGGGGATAACATCAGATATCTGGAGGATGTCAAGACGCTTCTCCTTTACTTCATAGTGATGAGGGCATTGTCTGAAGTGAGATGCATGCCCATTCCTTAACATGTGAGTTTTGAAGGACTTGATCTCAGATGGTGTGCACATTCTATTTAAGCATACATCTCCCACTATTACCCAGCCTAGGTCAAGTCTTTGTGCATATGGGGCATCATCAGGTCCATTGCACTGCTGGCATACTTTATGAACTCTGAGAATGTCTCTTCCCAGCAAGACTAATATGTCAGCATCCATGTCCATTGGAGGGATCTCAGTAGCCAGGTGCCTTAAGTGGGGATAGTGATATGCAGCTTCTGGAGTGGGAATCTCTTCCCTGTTGTCTGGTATTTGGTCACACTCAACCAATGATGGCAATGGTATGTCCTTCTTTGCTTTGATGTGAGAGATCATGAACCCATCAGCTCTTTTGCTAGAGGTCTCTACATGACAAAAACAGGTGTTGAGAGTATATGGTGTTGCATGTCCCTGTATGCCAAAGATATCAAAGAATTTCGGTTTGACCAGGGATCTGTTGTTCTGCTCATCTATTATGGCATACATCCTGGTTGCTGTTTCAGGCTGACCCTCTGGATATATCTAGATATACTTTGGCACAGCATTTGTGACTGAAACCTTTCCCACACACTTCAGTACATGAAGATGAGACATTTGTTGTGACTGGAGCATGACTTTGTTGCTCCCCACCATGATTTGAAGCAGGGTTGGATGCAGGTGGTTGCTGTGGGTTGCCTAGAAGTGGAGCAGGATGCATAGCTGTAACGTGCTTGTCACTACTGCATTCTGTGCACTTGACAAAGGCTTTACAGTCTTTAACAAAATGATCATAAGAAGCACAACACCTGTAGCATATTCCAAGTTTTTGGAGAACCTCTTTCCACTTTCAGTCTCATCTTCATGTACTGAAGTGTGTGGGAAAGGTTTCAGTCACAAATGCTGTGCTAAAGTATATCTAGATATATCCAGAGGGTCAGCCTGAAACAGCAACCAGGATGTATGCCATAATAGATGAGCAGAACAACAGATCCCTGGTCAAACCGAAATTCTTTGATATCTTTGGCATACAGGGACATGCAACACCATATACAGCTATGCATCCTGCTCCACTTCCACTTTTGTATAGTCTTTGCCCTAAGCCCATGACATTTCTTATGAGGGTGAGGTTTTTTGTGAATAGGGCACTGATGATTAGGATCTTTATTTCTATCACCCAAACCACTCCGTTGGGCAGGAGATGGTAGTGAGATGTCTGTCTTTTTTGTAGACACAGCTCTATGTGTCTCTGTGTTTAGCTGATGTGTTATCATACCTTGGTGATGATGATGATGATGAAGCAGGCACACTGGATTCACTGAAGCTGAAGCTGGGATCATTTCTTGTCCAGGCTTGTTCGCTGATGAACCTGCAAAAATATGAGAATGGAGCAAAAGATACATTATAGTCTCTTTTGTATTTTGAGCCTTGTTGTGTCCATTTCTCCTGCAGGTTGTATGGCAGTTTTAACACCACTGGATTCACACCATGGGAGGTGTTCAGGTAGCTTAGACCAGGTAAACATGGGTCTGTTTTTGCCAATTCTATCTCCATGAGGGGATCACTCAGTTCTTGAAACTGGTGATGATCTTTGTTACCTATTTTTGGAAAGTTTTGCAGTCTCTTGAATAGAGCATTTTCTATGGCTTCAGAGCTACCATAGGTTTGCTCAAGTCTTGCCATGCAGCAGCAAGACCTGCATCTGGAGAGTCAACATGTACCGTTCTCAGTCTTTTAACACAATCTGCAGATTCTGGCTCCAGCCACTTTATGAGTAAATCAAGTTCCTCCTTGGTGGTAAGGTTGAGATCAGCAATAGCAGCTTTGAAGGTTGATCTCCAGGATCTGTAGTTCTCTGGATAGTCATCAAACCTTGAGAGGCTAATGTTGATGAGCTCTCAGTGAATCATGTATCTGGTGAAGTCAGAGAGGTCTGATCTCTCACTCTTTGGTGCCAAAGAAACTTTGGGACCCCTTGGGTGTGAAAGTTCTCTGGTGAATAAAGGTGAGGTGTACCAGGATAGAATGATGTTGCAAGAGAATTCAGCTGTGATTTAGTCTCTAAGGCTTGTGCTGGCTGTTGATTAAACTGTTGCTTGTTGCTGGAAGTCACCTTGTCATTGGCAGGAGGTGATGCGGTTTGAAGTGTTGATGCACTTGTGTTGTGGAGTTGAAGAGGCTCAGGCTTTTGCAGGTTTGGAGTCTCTGTGTTGAGATCAGAACAGTGTTGTTAGTAAGAGGTACAGAAGATGGCTCTGTGTCATTGCAAATGTTATGCTTTAGTACATATTTACTTGTGCATTCAACTGGATCTTCCATTTCTGTTGGGATAGAACAATCTGAATTAGTACTTTCTCTCATTGCTTGTTCAAAGACTTTCAGCCTTGCTAGGGCAGCTGCTTCTTCCTTTTCTATTTGCAGAATCTTTATTTGGGATTCCGCCTCTGCTTGGCGGGCCTTGCTCTGAGCTTCCACCTCTGCTTGGCGGGCTGCCATCTCTGCTTGGTGGCCTTTGCTCTGTGCTTCTGCCTCTGCTTGGCGAGCTGCATTCTCTGCTAGAAGGGTTTCGCCTTGAGCTTCTGCTTCTGCTTGCAGAGTTTTGCTTCAAGCTTCTATTTCAGCTTCCTTTCTGGCAAAAGAAACTTGCACTTTCTTTGCTTCTAGATGTGCATGGGCCTCTATCAGCTTATCACTTAATTTTGAACTCCTGGAGCGAGAGGATCTAGAAAAACATGCTGTGAGTTTAGTTGATGTTGATTTATGAGAAATGGTCTTCTGCAGTTGAGCAATGTGGAGTTCTGCCTTATCCTTTGCATCTTGCACTAGGAGATCTCTTTGATGGTTTAGTGCATCAGTCTTGGTTAGTTCTGCTGAAGAGTCATCTATATTAGACTCCTTTAAGAAAGCTGTGTATTTTGCAGACAGCCGCTGGTAACGTTCATAGGCTGCAGATAGGAGATCTATACAGTCTCTTAATTCAGCAGGATTATCATTAAAGTGTGGCAAAACTGACATGCAGTGTGTAGTTCTGTCCCATAGGTCTGACAGATTACTGGAGAATTCATCTCTAGTTGTGTCATAGTTTTCTCTGAGTTTCTGTGTTGATCTTATTGTACGTTTGGGTTTTACACTCTGCTCAGCAGAATCAGCTCCCTGTACATCTGTGTAGTCAGAAGCATGATGTATCTGTGTTGATTCAGTGATAAGAGTGTTCAGAGCCTTGTCTAGACATTTTTCACATTTTGTAAAAAATGGGTACTGTCTCTTTAAGAAGATGAATTGTAGCTTAGACAGGGTTTATAACATAGTCCAATGTACAGAAACAGTTTTCAGCATACACAGGAGATGTGCCGTTAGCTTGTGCAACCATGTGCTTTCACAAGATGGCGGATGGTGCTGTACTTGATTGCAGATATGACACACACATATGGATTGCAGGCTATAGAAATTCTACTGTTTTTGACTATTCTGACTCCAACTGTTGCATAGTGATATATCCCCTTGCTGAGACCCCTGTGCCTGACTGTATAAGTAGATATAATCACTGCTGACAGTCTTTATCAGATAGCTGAACTCACAAAATACCTTTTCTCATGCACGAAGATCTTCATTGCATGCAGGAGGTTTACAGCAAACAACAGGATGTGGCAGATAATGAAATGGATGGTATTTCAAGGTCAAAGACAGTAATGGTCCTACCATGAGAGCAGACCACATGTAATGGTGTCCAGGAAGTGATACAATATTCAAGATTAACAAGAAGGAGGAAATACATCACAAAATGGGAGGGATTGACTGAACAGATTAACATGAACAGAACATATTGTAGTTCCCAAAACGACCACATGATGGCAGCACAATATGATAATCCCTAGAGGAAAATTAAACAAGTAAATCTAACTCACTATAACACAAAATTAACCAACTATGCACTGCATAATACTTTTATAGCTGATGTAACAGCACATCTAACTTATCTCATCTATAAAAGCTCATTTCTAAAGAATGAATGTGACACAAACCCAGTGAAATGAATAAATTACAAAGTATGTATAATTGGACATAAATTCTTTATTCTCACAAAATGAATTGTAAAAAGCAATCAGCATTTTAAGGTTTCCTTTGACAGAAAAAAATATTTGCAGTGCAGTAATCATTCCCTTATATTTTCTCAGTTGAGACATGTTTTTTTTTCTCTTAGATCAAAGCATATTTCCAACTGAGCAATAAAATCTACTTAAACCACAACACCTCATGCTTGGTGTGGCATCACTTCTACTGTATCTATCAATTGATGTTAAGTTTTCCCACTGACATTTTCAGCTTTGTACCTTCACAATAATTCTATGAAATATGACATGCAGATTGGATTTTTTTCTTAGTCTTTTATAAGTTCCTTCTACCTTTTAATAACTATAGATAGTAAGAATAATTACCTAAAGGAGAAAATATAACATTTGGTTGAAACCTCTGCTTGAGAAACTTTTTTCTAATTTCCAATTAATCCATATTTCCATATGTTCCCAGTCCCACATCATGGGGAGCAAATGCTAACTTCAAGTGAAGATTAGCTAATATATATTTTTTTTAATCCCATTTGTATCCCGCCCTTCTCCAAAGACTCAGGGTGGCTTATAATCTAAGCACAAATCAATGTGCTTCGCAATAGCCTTCATTCTATGTATATGCCTGCTTATTAGGGCTTTCCCCCCCCCCAAGCGGCATTATTACAAAGTCAGCTTATTGCCCCCAACAATCTGGGTCCTCATTTTACCTACCTTGGAAGGATGGAAGGCTGAGTCAACCTTGAGCCTGGTGGGATGCGAACCTGCACTAATTGCAGGCAGCTGGTGTTACTTAAGGAGGCATTAGCCCACTGCTCCACCAAGGCCCATTTTCTCTTTGATCAGTGAAAAAATAAGGAGGAAAGCAGTATTGCCCTTGTTTTAGAATGTTTATGAGATATATATTAAATAAAAAGACCTCTTAGCTAAGAAGTTGGAGCTCTTCTTCAAAAGTATGCCTTTTTTCTTTTTTGCCAGTGAAGTATTTCTGTGGAATGTTCTTCTAATTATGTAATATTCCAGGTCACACATACAGTACATTCCAGGAAACAATATTGGCCAAAACGGGTACTATCAGATTCTATTATCAGTGAAAGGCTCATCTCCTAAACACTATCTTACCATTTTTAATCAAAAGTTTATTTTATAGTGATTATAAGCTTCCCAGAGTCATCATGATTAAGTTGGGTAGCCATATAATTTTTCTTAGTAATTTAATAAATTAAATAATTATTGTATCCTTATCATTAAAATGAGGAGTAAAATAGGATCACTTCAAACAGCACTAATTTTCCCTTTATAAATTTAAACACTGCAACTTAGAATGCACTGCAGTAAAACAGAGGCACCCCCAGTTCTGAGCTGTTTTGTGGAAGTTTAGTTAATCTCTTAGTTCTGCCTCACTTAATACCAAACTAAACGTAATGTGCAGCTACATTTATTTTAGCAATTTATTGTTGGAGGGTGTACATTTTTACTTTATGAAGCCAGGGGAAGCTATCCTTTCAGTTCCTAATCATATTCAACACAGACTTAAATCCATCTACATAGCAAAAAAAATTGTCCCAGTTTTTCTTTTTAAATGTGTTACAATTAAAAGAAGCAAACTGTGAGATATTGGATAACAGTCCTGACACAATGTTTGTTGGACCATACTACCTGAGTAGGACCGTAGTACACTTTATGTTAATTCTTAAACAAAGGACAGATTACAGTTAGTATTCACTACACTGAATTAAAGAGTTTCTGATGGCTCAATTATATGATAGCTAAAAATGATTTTTATTTTTAGAGGGAAAATAAGAATGGAAAAGCAGCAGAAGATGGTAGAGGGCAGGAAGGCTTGGAGGAACATTGTCCATAGGGTCGTGATGAGTTGGACATGACTTCGCAGCTGACAACACCAAAAAAAGTATAAATGTGTTTTTAATTGTGAAAAATAGGTAAAATTATCTTTGCTCACTTCACCCCAGTTTGCCATTCATACTGGAAAGTGGATAAATTCAGTGTTCTTTTAAAGACTCAAAATTGCAGCAGATATTGCCCATTCATAAAATGAATTTGCCTCTTATCTACAGCAAAGGCTCACAGTGACTTGATCCAAATCAGGCTCATCCTTTTTTAATTCCATTATGATATGGAACAGAACCCATTTGTTAGAACGATTAAATCACCAGACTAGAAATTGTATGTTCTAGTCTTGCTTTAGGCATAAAGTCAGCTATGCGACTTTGGACCAATCACTCTCTCTCAGCTCTAAGAAGAAAGCAATAGCAAAGCACTTCCAAAATTTTATCAAGAAAACTGCTAGGTCTAGTCCATGCAATCTTATTTATTTATTTATTTATTTATTTATTTATTTATTTATTTTATTACATTTATATACCGCCCTTTCCTGACGGACTCAGGGCGGTTTACAGGGTAATTAGAAAACACAGATATAAAAGTTAAAAACAAATTTTAAAAAATTATATTAAACCCTGCATTAATAAAAGAAAACCCCAGTTAAAATTAAGATTAAAACTAAATTAAAATTAAAAATTCTCAGCCTGAGCCAGAGAGCTCGAAGAGCCAGGTCTTCAGGTCCCGATGAAATGAACGGAGATCGGGGGCAGTCCTCAACTCCACCGGCAGCTGGTTCCAAAGGGCAGGAGCACCCACAGAGAAGGCCCTCCCCCTGGGTGTCATCCGCCGGCAATCTCTCACTGGCGGTACCCTGAGAAGACCCTCCCTGTGGGAGCGCACTGGACGAAGGGAGCTTGATGCCGGCAGCAGGTGTTCCCTCAGATATCCCGGACCCAAGCCATTTAGGGCTTTTTAGGTCATCACCAGCACCTTGTATCTCACCCGGAGGGCAACCGGAAGCCAATGCAGCTCGCGGAGTAGAGGTGTTACATGGGAGTATCGGGAAACCCCCATCACAACTCGCGCGGCCGCATTCTGCACCAGTTGAAGCCTCCGAGTGGTCCTCAAGGACAGCCCCATGTAGAGAGCGTTGCAGTAATCTAAACGGGAGGTCACGAGCACGTGAGTGACTGTGCGTAGGGCATCTCAGTCCAGATAGGGTCGCAACTGGCTCACCAGGCGAACCTGGGCAAAAGCCCCCCTGGTCACGGCTCCTATATGATCTTCAAAATTGAGTCGTGAATCCAGGAGGACGCCCAAGTTGCGAGCCCTATCAATGGGGGGTAACACCTCACCCCCCATCGTTAGAGATGGAATAGCCTGGTTAACCCGAGATGCCGGTATGCACAGCCACTCAGTCTTGGCGGGATTGAGACGAAGCCTGTTTCTCTCCATCCAGACCTGGACCGCCTCCAGGCAACGGGACATCACGGAGAGGGCATCGCTGGGTTGGTTCGGGGTGGAAAGAAAAAGTTGGGTATCATCAGCGTACTGATGATACCCCACCCCGAAACCACGAATGATCTCACCCAGCGGCTTCATATAGATGTTGAACAGGAGAGGCGAGAGAACTGACCCCTGAGGGACTCCACAAATGAGAGGCCTCGGGGCGGATCTCTGCCCTCCCGTCAACACCGACTGCGAACGGCCCAGGAGATAGGAGGAGAACCACCATAAAACGGTGCCTCCCACTCCTAACCCCCTGAGACGCCGCAGTAAGATACCATGGTCGATGGTATCAAAAGCCGCTGTGAGATCTAATAGGACTAGGACAGAGGAACAACCCCTATCCCGAGCCCTCCAGAGATCATTCACCAGCGCGACCATGATTCACCATGATTCAACTAACTTCAAGGCATAAAAAAAGAGAGAGAGAATTAAAAACAGACTTAAAGAGGAAACTGTTTGCTGCTGCTGTTGTTAAATTATGTGGCAAGATAACTGTTACACAAGGTCAGATCATACATTTTTTAAATCAAATAAAGGCTTTTCTACTGTCCTGGAGGAACATTGTCCATAGGGTTGCGATGGGTCAGACACGACTTCGCAGCTAACAACAACAACAGTTAGAAGAACAGTAGTTCTGTTCTGGTTGTTCTGAGCCAGGTTCAAAGAGCACAGGACAATTGCTTGACGTGGAGGAAGAGTTTATTTGATAGCAAAACTGACAGCTAGTAATTAGAGGTGGTCACGAGTTAAGAGAGGAAAGTTGGCTACATTTATAGGAAAAGTCACCATTAGTCTCTGGAGGCACACAAGCGTGATCCAGCAGGAGAATGTACTGGGACTAACAGGGAAGAAATGTGTTTCCTCACCTTAAGGCATTTTGTAATCTCAGCCCTCTGTAAATCCAGATACCTTGAAAGATGAGTTTAGATTTAGGAGAATCCTATTGTAGGCTATGAAGGATTTGCATATCTTGAGGGAGTTTTTTTATTTACTTTATTTATTTATTTACTTACTTTAATTTACTTAATTTGTTGGTATTTGCCAATTTCATCCATATAAAGATGTGCTTTGTCAATTTCAGCCAGTGTCAAAATTGTCTAAGGGCTTAAGCAGTCTTTTGTTTTATTCTATGGGTCCACTGAGAGGTCAACATCAGGTGCGGCTAGCAAGTGGTATGCATGGTCCAGGGGAGCATGGACGCTACATTGTAACTTTCTGCTGCTTTTACCCCATGTACTAATGCCTAGTTTTGACCATGGTAATAGCTTGATGCTGTGTCTTGATTGTGCTTTCTTCTGAAGAAAAAAAAATCTATTACATTTTTTTTTTAAAGGTCAGTTGTTTCTTTCTCTTACTAATGAACATGTTTTTACAAAAATCACACCCTCACACACAGACATACATACTGATTTTTCCATCAATCAACTGGTGAAATTGTTAAAAAAAAATGGGAGTAGAGTAGAGTGCAGTAAATGGTTATTTCCTCAATAGTTGCAGCAATGAAATGAAGTGGAGAGATTTGTCTCGAAAGAATTCAAGTGTGGCTTGCAAATGAAATGCAGTATGCTGATCCAAGATGGAAAACATTACTTTTGACGTGCAGACAGAAAACACAGGGAAGCCTTTCATTAGCTGCTGGCTGGAGTGATTTGAGGATGTTCTAACTTTATTCTTTTAAAGTCTTTAAATATTTGAATTTTATCCCAGATCAAATGGGTCAAAAGATTTGTGAATCTGCATGGTATAATGATCCAATTGTTGAACTGCCTTTTTCTCTGGTTGAATTTGTTTTATGTTCTGTTAAATTTTCACTATTGTTTATATTTCAGTGCTTTGCTGTTTTAATTGTGTACCATCCTGTGTCTTTGTCATTCTAAAGAGGGGTGTCATTGTTCCGATAGATGAGACCAGTAAAAACAGAACTCCAAGGCAAAAGGTTTCCTTAAAGAACATATTTATTTGGCAACTGAAAACAAAGTGGAAATGGCTTCAGCCAAATTTGTTTGCAGTGTTTACAGTCAGATTCCCCTAAAGAAAAGAGAAATCCTGTAGATGAAGAAGAGTTAAAATTAGGCATCTCCTTGAGGCTTATTAGGATGCTTATCAAAAAATCTACATATCAATCTTTCAGCTTTTACATCGGTACTTTTTACCCAAGTGGCCTCTGATAACGGGTATCCTTTCCAATGTATTAAATAATTTCCCTTTGTACAATCTAGAGTCAAGAATTCATTTTATTTCATAATGAGTCTCTCCCTTCACCACAAGGGGACCAGGTGTTTGTTTGGGAGGAGGTCTTAAAGAGGATTCCCTGAAAGGTTTTAACAGACTGCAGTGGAAAAAAGGGTGGATCTTTCCCAAAAGGCAAGGGAGTTTTAACTCTACTGTGACTGGGTTTATAATTCGGACTACGGGGAAAGGTCCAAGGAATTTTGGTCCCAATTTTTTACTAGGCAACTTGAGTCTCAAATATTTTGTAGAGAGATAAACCTTTTCCCCCACATGAAACGGTTTCTGAGGAGCCCTTTTTTAATCATCTTGTTCTTTGTAAATTTTTGAAGCTTTTGCTAAAGCCTTTTTTGCATTGTCCCAAATAGTTTTCCAGGAGGCCACCCACTGATATAAAGTTTGAGAAGCAGGAGAATCCTATGGGTATTCAGGCATGGGAATGAACTCTCTACCAGTAGTTATTTTAAAAGGAGTGAGTCCAGTGCTGCTATATACCATGTTATTATAAGCCACCTCAGCAAAAGGGTGGAGATCAGCCCAGTTCGACTGCTGATAATCCAAATAGCATCTATTGTATTGTTCCAACTTTGCATTCATTTTTTTTCAGCCCCTGCATTCATTGACAAATTAAAAGCCGATGATAGTCCTTGTGTGGAACTGATCAGTTTAAGGAATTCCCTCCAAAATCTAGCAGTAAACTGAACCATGTCCAAAATAATCTGTTTTGGTGCTCCATGGACCTGGTAGATATGTTCAAGGAACATTATGGCTAACTTCTGTGCAGAGGGGAGACCGGAACAGGCTATGAAATGAGCTGTTAACATTCCACATTACCATATTATTCCTATTTTCTGGTAATTCCACAATAAAGTCCATGGCAACTTCTTCCCAGGGTTGGGAAGGGTCTGCAACTTGTTGCAATAGTCCAGGGGTTTTCCAGGGAGGTATTCATTGTTGTACATGTTGCACAGCTTTTTATATAATTTTCAACATCTTTTTTCAAACCCAGCCACCAAAACTGCCTTCAGACCAAATGTAAAGTTTTTAGATATCCAAAGTGGCCAACTTGTTTGATATTGTGCCTGTGTAGAGCACATGAACTCTAAGTGGTTTTGGTAAATATAGTTTTGACCCCTTCCAGGCTAGCCCATCTCAATAAGTCAGTATGGTCTTATTTTACTTGCACCAGGAATTGGTTTTCAATTCCTCCTTTAGTTTTTTCATTAATGAACTATCTGCTTTAGGTGGTTTTGCTCACTGTTGCTCCCCTGGGGTTATATGAGAGATTGACTGTGGTTGTGGAATGGTGGAGTGGTTCTCTTCATGGTGGTTTTTATACTGGGCCAGTCTGGATAGGACATCCTCCAGGAAGTTTTTTTCCCCATGGGATATATTTTAGTGTGAAATTGAAATGATTAAAATACTGTGCCCATCGAACTTGTTTGGGAGCTAGTTTACGGGGGCTTTTCAGTGCCTCTAAATTTTTAAAATCAGTACTTAAAATCAATACTTTAAAAGGCACCTTGCTCCCCTCAAAGAAATGATGGCAAGTTAGCAGGGCCCATCTTACCACAAATGCTTCCTTCTCTCATCTCAAGTCAATCAAACTTCTTTCACAAACATTTGACAGAGTGACTGGATGCCTGTCAAATATCTCCATTCCCCTGATTCATCCCAAGCAGCCAGCTGCTTTACCTTTCTCAGAACTGGTGAATGTGATCCGTGGGAAGATATCAATGGGAATTCAGCTTTCGCAGCCTTCACGGTGCTGTTTCAGGGCAGGGCAGCATCCGATCACCAAGTCCCACCAGTGACTAAAGCTCCTCCTGGCTGCATCACCATCTCTGGCAGGACCGCCCAGGCTTTCAATCTGGCTCCAGCCACAGGGGTTGTACTCTCCACCTGGGCTATAGCCTGCTTTCCATCCACTGCCACTGCATCAAGGCTCACAGCCGATTCCTCCTTCTCCATCTCAAAATTTCCCTTGACTCTTTGTCATCCTCCCAAAGGTTTAGGTAGGTGACCAGGGCTCAGGACCCTGCATTTTAAAATGAATTGGAGTCTTGGTTTAATGTCATTGTTCCAATAGATGAGACTAGTAAAAACAAGTCCAAGGCAAAAGGTTTCCTTAAAGAACATATTTATTTAGCTATATAGTATCAGCATGATCAAAAGTGAAACCAAGAATGAAGTTACCTCCCAAAGGTTACAATGTTACAAAGTTGAACTTCCCACTCCAGTAATATGTCATAAATCACATTCCCCAATTAACTACTTGAGCGGAAGCTTTAGCCCACCAAAACGCAGGCAACAATGACTTTGGTTCCCTCAAAACATCCCCCCTCCCAACTCTGGCAACCGAAAACAAAGTAGAAATGGCTTCAGCCAAATTCATTTGCAGTGTTGACAAGGGAACTATATAAATTAAATAAATAAACAGATAAATGATAATTGAGTATAGAAATGGTGGGTGGCTTACACTAATACTACGATTAGCTAAAAATGTAAACCTGCCCAAAATGGACCAGCAGATCCATGATGAAAATTTTATAGCTTAGTTCATAAATGTAATTAAACTCAGGGATTTATTAAAAATACTGAGTCCTAATTCTGTGTAGAATTGGATTTTTCATGGCATAGGTTTTACTTCATGCTGTTAAAGTGATCACAGATTGTGAATGTGCTCACTTGACCTGGATATTTCCAATAAAAGGAAGTTAGAATACTATGATGTATGTGTATATGTTAATACATACCCTTATGTGTTTATGTATATCAACACAAATACATGTGTCAATGCTGCAAACATTGACTTGTTTTTGCACTGACAATATAAGAGGCAGCCTTTTGTTTTAACTGTTTGGCTTTGAATCACTAAAGCGCAGGAGGAATTCAACTCAGATGCTTTGAGAAGATAAGGGATAGCGCCCTTCAGAAGGGAAGTGAAACTTTGTGTGTTAAACTAATTGGTGAATGAGATTTATGGTGTGTAATTATGGGAGGGAATTCTGTATGATATGATGTGTTAAGGGGAGGAAAATTAAGATTCTGGCATCCATCCATGAGTGCCTATGCTTCATTCTCGTTATTATAGACTTTTTAGAATAAACAATCATGCAGTGTTCTTTGATCTGTCTCATTAGTCGGAACCATGCCATCATGCCAGAATCTACTTTCTTTCAAACAACCTGGGGAGTCCTGAGCCCCTGTTGCTGTTTCTAGTAAAGGAGAGAAGCTGGCAAAGATTCAGGGAAGAATCTTCATCATGGGAAGAGGAAGCCTGCTTGGAGATGATAACCTGGCTACTGATGAAACCTCAGAGGAGGGAGTAATAGATGGCTTGTTCTGGGAAAATGAGTTTTTGCAGGAGTCCCAGTTGGAGGCAGAACCCAAGCAGTTAGGAGGGCTTATCTGCTTGTCAGGCTGGAACCACTCCAGCAGAGACTACAAATGCCCTGAGACTGCCCTGCCAGAGTCTTCAAAAGCAGAATGGTGGAGAGCTGTCAGACCATTTGCCACTGAGAATTTGGGATAAGTGGAAAACAGCCTTCAACTGCCCCTTGAGAAGCTACCAATTCAAATTCATGCCACTTGGACTGCAGGGGCCCCCAGTCGTATTTATGCAGTTGATTAATGAGATCCTACATGATCATTTATACAAAGGGGTTCTGGTGTATCTTGATGACATTCTGATATACAGTATGAATATGACTGACCACATAAGAGTGGTCACATAAGAGAAGTGTTAAAGAAACTATTGAATGCCAAACTTTATGTCAAATTGTTGAAATGTGAATTTCACCAAACCCGATTAGATTATCTTGACTATAGAATTTCCAACGAGGGCATCAAAATGGATGCAGCCAAAGTGAAAGCTATAATTGAATGGCAGCCCCCAAAGACTTGCAAACAGCTCCAGAGCTTCATAGGGTTTGCCAACTTCTACTGTCAATTCATTCCCTCTTTTGCCGAGATTGCTCTACCCCTTACAGAATTACTTAAAATGGGCAAGGGAGGGGAGAAACCATGACCTGGCCAACCACTAACATGGACTATGAGTTGTCAGAAAGCTTTTGAGAATTTAAAAAGACTATTTGGGGCTTAACTGGTTCTAAAGCACCCCTGCCCAGAGGAGCCCTTTGTAATTCAAACAGATGCCAGCAACGTGACAGTCAGAGCTGTGTTTCTGTAAAAGTGGTGTCCTGCAACCTTGTGCCTACACCTCTAAAAAATTCACTGAAAGCGAGAGGAGATGGACAGTCTGGGAGAAGGAGGCCTTCACAACTAGGTGGGGACTATTAAACTATATAGAAGGGAGCAAGATGCCTTTTGAAGTATGGACAGATCACAAAAATTTAGACGCACTAAAAACTCCCTGAAAATTGTCCCCAAAGCAAGTGCGATGGGCACAGTACTTTTACCATTTGAATTTTACTCTAAAGTACATACCAGGAAGAAAAAACTTCCTAGCTGATTTGCTATCCCGATTGCCACAGTACAAAAGCGAATGCAAAGAGGTCTATGAGGCAATTATCCCCAGTTCACAACCTGTGGCACAACTCACACCCTGCAGAACCCCTAATCCTGATGACCCAGGAGTGAAGAAGATAAAACTAGAGCTCCTCACCGGTCAATGGTTCAAAGATAATCAAATCTCCCTAACATGCAGAGATGGTTTGGCATACAAGGGGGGTAATTGATCTACCTGAAGCCCTCTGTCTTAATTCTTTCAGACACAGCCATGATGTAAAACAGACTGGACACTTCAGATATTTAAAAACTCTACACCTCATCTGCTGGCAATTTTGGTGGCTGGGGTTAAAACGAGATGTAGAAAACTATGTCAGGAGTTGTACCATATGTGCCACCATGAAAAGAGTTCCAGGGAAAACCCCTGAGTTACTGCAGTTGATGGCAGACCCTTCTCAACCATGGGAAGAAATAGCTATGGACTTTATTGTAGACCTACCCATAAGTAGAGGCAATACTGTCATCTGGACTGTGATAGACCTGTTTTCAAAGCAGGCTCATTTTATTGCCTGTAAAGGACTCCCATCTGCACAATGACTGACTAAATTGTTCCTGAAACATATCTACCGACTGCATGGTGCCCCTAAGTGAATAATTTCAGATAGAGGAGTGCAGTTCACAGTGAAATTTTGGAGGAATTTCCTTAAATTAATTGGATCATCTCAAGGCTTATTATCTGCTTTTCATCCAGCTACCAATGGGGCTGCAGAATCCACTAACAAAATGGTGGAGCAATATCTCAGATGCTATGTTTCCTACCAACAGACTAACTGGACTAACCTCCTCCCTTTCGCCGAGGTGGCCTACAATAATCCTGTTCACAGCAGCATTGGCTACATGCCTTTCAGAGTAGCCACAGGAAAAGAGTTCAGCCCAATGCCTGACTACCCTCAGGTGCTCTCTGTTTCCCAGACACTTGATCAATGGGTGAGGGGGTGGGAAGAGGTTTGGAGAAACATGAAAATGGTGTTAAAAAAGACTTATGAGATTTATTAAAAAACAGGCTGATAAAAAGAGGGTCCTGCCAGAGTCCCAGCCCAACTGCCAGAGCCCATGCCACTCCTGAATTGCACAATATTAACCAATTCATGGAGCAACTGAAGGGTCATTTTGAAGATGAATCCTAAGCCCTGCTGGCTGAGAAGGAGACCCACTGCCTGAAGCAAAGAGGAGAACATTCGTGAATTCAGAAGAGTTGCTGGTCGGCTGGGGCAATGGCCGGAATGGTCACTGAACAACTAGTTCAAGCAGGGGCTAGATCATGACTTATTCAAGCCTGCATAATTCAGGGTTTTCCTAAACTATTGTGTGAGTGGTACAGCGTGGTGGTGGTGCTGGACATTGAGTTGGACCGCCCCAGAAAGTCAAGCTCCACTGAGCCCAAGCTGCCATGCATCCAGGAGAAATGCCGCTGAAGTTCCCAAGCCATTGTGGTCACCAGCATCTCCCAAGCACCAGGCAGGGCTTCTATCAAGTGCTACCGGTGTGGTCAGATGGGCCACCATGCTGTGGAGTTTCCAGCTCCTAACTTTCAATCCAGGAGCATGGCAGTTTCCACCTCAAAGCCACAAAAAGCACCCAGAGAGGGAAGAGAAAAGTCAAACTGGGCACGTCAGGACCCAAGCATCAAGGTCTCCCCTCCCACCAAGCTCAAGGCCAAAACCCGATCCGAGCCATAGCAGATGCCGGCACCTCATGACAGTGACAAGAAAGGTGAGGAGGACACCATGGTGAGTAAGCCCATTCCCTTCTTTGCCATTCCTGCTAGGCTAATAGTGCCCAAAACAGGGGCCTGCATGAATGTGAACATCCTAATAGACTCAGGGTGCATATGGTGCTTAATTAACCTACCCACCATACTCAAACTGGGCATCCAAGCCAAACTACTGCCCCTACCTATGAGGTTTGAGCAAGCTGATGGGTCCTTCATCAGAGGTACCCCTGCCATGCACCTAACAGAACCTTTGCATTTGGAAATGGGTTGGCATTGGGAAATCATCCATTTTGTGGTGGTTCCGAAGATGACTGAAGCAATAATTTTGGAATTAACATGGCTTGATAAATGGTATCCAAACATCTGTTGGGAGGAGGGAATGCAGAAGTTAAGACTGGGGACAGGACCCCTCCCACCTGCCACGGACAATAAAATAAAGACACTGGCCATCAACAAGATTCAAGGGGAGCCCCATGAAATCCTAGACTGTACCCAAAAAGCTGCCAGGGATTCAACTTGTCCCCACTGAGAACCATGATTTAGCAGAAATATTTAGTGAAAAGGAATGTGACATCCTCCCTCCACACTGAGCTACGGGCTGTTATTTTTTTTTTATTTTTTTATTTTTGGGACTTATATGCCGCCCTATCTCCCGAAGGACTCAGGGCGGCTAACAACAATAAAACAACAATACAAAAGTTAAAAAAAGATTAAATAAACAGCCCCAAAAATTAACTAAACAATTAAAAATTAAAACATTTTAAAAACCCGTCATCAATCCAGGTCAGCCTGATGAAAAAGGAAAGTTTTGAGGTCGCGGCGAAAGGACCGGAGATCTGGGGCCATCCAAACCTCAAGGGGGAGTTGGTTCCATAGGGCTGGCGCTCCCACAGAGATGCTGTTGAAATTTTGCCCAGTGCCAAGCTCCTAAAACCAAAGATGTGTCCAGAGAGATGAAAAAACTGAAAGAAGTACATTGATAAAAACTTAGGTCAGGGTTTCATTCAGCTAGCCAAATCATGTGTTGCTGCTCCTGTGCTATTCAAGGAAAACAAAGATGGATCTCTTATATTATGCATTGATTTTAAAGGATTAAATGCAGTCAGTATAGAAAATATATGCCCCCTCCCCCTGATGAAGGACATGTTAGCCCACCTGGCTAAAGGAGAAGTTTTTACTAAGCTGGATTTAAGGGAGGCTTATTACCAGATTAAGAAGGGGGACAAGTGGAAAACTGCCTTTAATTACCATTTGGGGAGCTTCCAATTTAAAGTGATGCCTTTTGGACTGCAGGGGCCCCTGGCTGTGTTTATGCAATTGATAAATCAAGTGCTCCATGATCATTTATACAAGGGGGTTTGGTTCTATCTTGATGACATCCTTATTTACACCAAAACCATGGAAGAACATATCAAATTGGTCCGTGGGGTGCTAAAGAGACTGTTAAAAGCCAAACTGTATGCAAAGCTGTCAAAGTGTGAATTTCACCAGACATGCCTTGATTATCTGAGGTATCAGATTTCAAATGAAGGGATAGAGATGGATCCCGCCAAATTAAAAGCAATGCTAGAATGGCAACACTCATGCACCCATAAGCAGCTTCAAAGTTTCTGGTTTTGCCAACTTTTACCATCAATTTATTCCCTCTTTCACAAAGATAGCCATCCCGATCACCGATTTACTCAAAACAGGAAAAGGGGAGGAACCCCAACCTTATCAGCCATTACAATGGTTGTTAGAGTGCCAGGCTGCATCTGAAAAATTAAAGAGACTCTTTGCAGCTGAACCAGTCCTTAAGCACCCTGGCCATGAACAATCATTCATCATTCAAGCCAATGCAAGTGACATGGCCATGGGTGTTACTCTCTTACAAAAAAAAACCATAGGGGGGAATTACAACCTTGTGCTTACACTTTCTGAAAATTAACTGACACTGAGGGGAGGTTGGCTGTTTGGGAGAAAGAGACTTTTGAGGTTTGTTGGGCATTGCTAACATGGCATCATTTCTTGGAAGGGGGGGACATATCTTTTGAGGTGTGGACTGATCAGAAAAAAATTGGAGGCTCTGAAAAATCCCTGCAAATTATCCCTGAAACAAGTTCAGTGGACTCAGTACTTCAATCATTTTAATTTCACTTTAAAATATTTTCTAGGGGTTAAGAATTTTTGGGCTAATGGCTTATCTAGAATGCCCCAGTTCAAGAGCTGAGAGGAAGTAATTAACTCCATTATTCCTCTACTGTAATCTGCTTCTCAAATAACAACCAGATCACAAACACAGAGATCCCCTGCTGGTCCTGATGATCACTTACTGAAGGAACTAAAGAAGAAGTTAGAAACTGATGCCTAGTTTAAAGACAACAAATCTCTTTTAACCCTAAGGGGGGACTAGCCTGGAAGGGCTCTAAGATATACCTCCCAGATGGCTTCAGACTCCAAGCACTGCAATAGATTCATAATGCTAAGGAGGCAGGTCACTTTGGTTTTTTGAAGACATTGCATCTGGTGCAGAGGCAATTCTGGGGGCTAGGAATGAAAAAAGACATTAAGAGTTATGTTAAGAGTTGTGCTGCCATGAAGAGATGTCTTGAAAAAACCCCAGTATTTCTGCAACAAGGTGCTGGTCCGTCCCAGCCTTGGGAGGAAATAGCCATGGATTTTATAATGGAGTTGCCTGAGAGCAAGGGAAACACTGTAACACTGTGATTGATCTATTTTCCAAACAAGTGCATTTCATCCTTTCCTCTGCCCAGAAGCTAACCAAGCTGTTTTTGAAACACATAAATCAACTCCATAGTGCCCCAAAATGGATTATTTCTGACAGAGGAGTCCAGTTTACTGCAAATTTCTGGAGGGAGTTTGTTAAACTGATTGGGTCCTCCCAGGGGCTTTCATCAGCTTTCATCTGAGTACTAATGGAGCTGTTGAAAAAGCTAACACAATGGTGGAACAGTACCTCATACAGTATGGTATGTAAATTACCAACAGACTAATTGGGCTGATCTTCTGCCTTTCGCAGAGGTAGCCTACAACAACACTGCACAGTAGCGCTGGATTCACCCCATTTAAAATAGTAATGGGTCGAGATTTTGTGCCCATGCCTGAATACCCACAGGAGCCTCCTACTTCCCAGACTTTGGATCAATGGGTGACATCCTTCCAGAGGGTTTGGGTGAATGTGAAGAAAGCATTGACCAAGGCCACCAAGGTTTTCAAGGAACAAGCAAATAAATGACTTTTCAGTCATTCAGAAACTTTTCATGTTGAACAATTGTTTTATCTTTCAACAAAATATTTAAGGTTAAAGTTACCCAGTAGAAAACTGGGCCCAAAATTCCTTGGTCCTTTTCCCATTACTAAAATCATAAACCCTGTCACAGTAGAATTGAAACTTCCATGATTGTTGGGAAAGGTTCACCCTCTGTTTCATTGCAGTCTATTGAAACCTGTGTCAGAATCTTCTTTGAGAAGGTCCAGCAGTAGGGAGAGACACATTATGAAATAAAATGAATTCTTGATTCTAGGTTGTACAAGGGAAAGTTACAGTACCTCGTTCATTGGAAAGGCTACCCCCTTTCAGAAGCTACATGGGTGAAATGTACCAATGTAAAAGCAGATAGATTAATAAAAAAAGTTCTACACTAACTATCCTCACAAGTCTCGAGGAAATACAACCTGCTTTTTATTTCCCCTACAGGAGACTCTTTCTTTTTGAGAGGGGCCAACCATCAACTCTACAAATGAGCATGACTGCAGCCATTTTTCTTCTCATTCTAGGTTGTCACATAGAATGAAGGGAGGGGGTTGCCCAGGTGCTTTGCTAATCAAAATAATCTTTTGTCCCATGGGAACCAAGGTCACTGGCTGTTCTCGAGACTAGGGACTGGGCATTGCATAAAAAGCCCGCCAAATAATTATATTGGGGAACACAGTTGCATGCATAACTTTTATGGGTGGGACATTTAACTTTGTATTGGAAAATTGTTACTTGTGTATCCAGACTTGGTTTCACTCTTGACTGTGCCAATATTTGATAACTAATAAATAAGTTCTTTGAGGAATTTGTAAGACTCAGAGTTCTGCTTTATTCATCTCTGTCTGTTGGAACCATGACACTGTGGGGTGCCACAGGGTTCCATCTTAGGCCCAGTCTTCAATATCTTCATCAAATGTAGATGAGGGAATAAAAGGGGAACTCATCAAATCTGCAGATGACCTAAGCTGGCAGAAATAGCCAACACCCCAGAAAACAAAATCAGGATCCAAAAAGATATTGACAGAGTTGAACAATGGGGACTATGAAACAACATTAAATTTAATGTGGAAAAAAGCAAGGTTTTACACTTAGGCAAGAAAAAGCAAAGGTACAAGTACAGATTAGGAGAAATTTGGCTCAAAAACAGTAACTGAGAGAGAGACCTTGGAGTCCTAGTAAACAATCACTTAAATATGAGCCAGCAGTATGCAGCAGCAGCCAAAAAAGCTAATACAATCCTTCATTGTATAAACAGAGGCATAGAATCAAAATCACATGTAGTATTAGTACCAGTTTATAAAGCCTTAGTAAGACCACACCTGGAATACTACATCCAGTTTTGATCATCACATTACAAAAATATGTTGAGACTTTTGAAAAGTACAAAGAAGAGCAACTAAGATGATTAAAGTCCTGGAATTAAAACATATGAAGAACAGTTGCAGGATTTAGATTTGGCTAGTCAAGAGAAAACAAGGACTAGGGGTGACATGATAGCAGTATTCCAGTATTGAAGAGGTTCCCACACAGAGGAGGGGGTCAACTTATTTACCAAAACACCTATAGGCATGACAAGAAACAATGAATGGAAACTAATCATGGAGGAAAGCAACCTGGAACTAAACTTCCTAACAGTGAAGACAAATAACCAGTGGAATAGCTTGTCATCAGAAGTCGTAGGTGCTTCATCACTGGAGGTTTTTAAGAAGAGACTGGACAGTGACTTGTCTGAAATGTTATAGGTCTCCTGCTTGAGCAGGGAGTTAGACTAGAAGACCTCCAAGGTCGCTTGCAGCTCTCTGATTGATTGATCAGACTGATACCAACAGTCGTATAAAGTATACTTAAAACACCTGATTTTTTTATTCATTCAGTCAGTCTTGCTACCTTTTTTTTAGGATAGAGGAATAATTATATTCTCCCAATTCAGCACTAATAACATTTCATACAAATATTAAACAAGTTGCAAAGCCACTCCATAAGGACACAACAATTTTACTTTAATATTTGTCTAGCTTTATAATTCCTTTGGATCCTTTTTTAAAAAAAACACATGGATAGCATTGTTTGAATTGCATTCCTTTGAAATATCACTGTAATTCTCATAGATATCTCTATTTTTTAAATTCTGTTCATTCTGCTGGAAGTTCCTTTTTAGTAAGATAGAGAAGTTGTAAAATAGTAGCCTTAGTTATAACTATACCTAATAAGAAGAAGGGACATGGTGGCTCAGTGGGTTAGGATGCTGAGCTTGTCAATCAGAAGGTCGGCAGTTTGGCAGGTCGAATCCCGAGTGCCCCGTAACAGTGAGTGCCTGTTACTCATCCCAGCTTCTGCTAACCTAGCAGTTTGAAAGCACGTAAAAATGCAAGTAGAAAAATAGGGACCATTACGGTGGGAAGGTAACAGCATTCCGTGCGCCTTTGGCGTCTAGTCATGCCGGCCACATGACCACAGAGACGTCCTTGGACAAGCACTGGCTCTTCGGCTTTGAAATGGAGATGAGCACCGGCCCCTAGAGTCCGAAATGACTAGCATGCATGTGCGGGGGAACCTTTACCTTAATAAGAAGCATTTTCTATTACTAGTAAATATTATAGTGGATGGTTGGGCACATTTAAGACAGTATATCTCAAGTATAATCCAAGCCTTGATTTACTGCAGGTATGTTTGCACTATTTTTTGAAAACCAGGATTTCTGATCCAGGGACTACCTTGCAAAGCAATATATTGTTACCCACATCTCAACTAAGAGTTATGTACCTGACTGTCAAAATTGAACATATATCTTATTCAGTAATAAAACATTCAGTGTAAGAAGCTTAGCCTACTGTCTTTGCTAGTCTTAAAAATGAATTTATTTAAATATCCTTTATTAATTATTATTACTGTTTCATTTTTTGTACCCTACAAGAACAGATTGTAGTCTTATTTTGTAACCTTTTGTTTATCTCAGGATGCTAACCATATTCATGAAATGTGGTGTGTTAAACCACATGCAAATGGATTATCCAGCAATACAACCCTTTATGTATAATGCTATAAAATGGAAAGCACCACTGGGTATTTTGCTGCAGAAAGAAAGTATTAATTGACAAAGAAAGAAAGCATGGAATTGGGGGTGAGGGAGATGCAGATTTGTATTCTTTCTCATGAGACTCAAAGGTGTCTCTGGAATAATTTTGCCACAGTGTCGCATTTGAGATGTGAGAAACTTTAACAAAGAGGAGGACTTAAGGTGAAAATCACTCTGAATCATAGATGGCATTGTCTGCTATTTTAACTGGGCTGCAAACTGCTGAAAAAATAATCCTTTTTGTGCCCTTGTCAGAGACCTGGGCCTGAAATAATAGAAAATCTGCTTTACTTGAGTCATATAATCATTACAAAATGAATTTTGCTCTTCACTTGTTCAAAGAAATAATTGGGAGAAAATATTTTGTAGAAATGATGAATATAAAGTTAGAGCTTGCTTGAATGTAGAAATTTCTAAGTGCTGCTAATAATTAATCTAGCTGTATGTATCTGTAAATTATCTATCTTGATAGAAAAGAAGGGTATTACTTTTAAAAATCTCCTCTTGTCTCTCCTTCATGCACGCACATATACACATTCACACATAGCATTTCTCAAGCTCCTTTTCCTTAGCAGTCACAAAGGGCATCCAGTTAATCATACTGAGATCTCTCCCTTAATACCGTAGTTGCTGATTACCCAGCAGGAGATATAGTTCCAACAGGATAAATCAGAGTGGTGTTGCCTGCTCCCTGGAGAGGGACATCCTGTAAAAACACCAAGGTTGAGAACTGTCATAGTCACAGTGGTAGGTGCATTTTCTTCAGAAATTAATGGAGCAAGCTGGGCAAAAAAAAAAAAAGTTTTAAGCTACATCTTCCCTAGAGTAAGATGCAAATTCAAACCTCTTTGAAGCACTCGATTGAAAATTGCAGATGATATTTTTTTTAGTATTGATGATATAGGCAATCTCTAACACTACAAATATTAAATTGAAATGGATGACAAGTACGGAAGATGTTGGCTCAAACACAGTCATAATTGAGAGCTAGATAGATAACTTCATGAAATCTTACAGGCTTAAAACAAAACTAAAGTGTGATAAAATAAACCCCAAACTATCAGGATCATTAAAGGTAAATGATGTGATATTTCAAAACTGCTTTTAAGAATGTTGTATGCCTGGAAGATCAAAACTGCCTTTAACGTTATAAGATAGCCATAGTCAGATAATTCTCAAATTATAATAGGCATTATATTTATGATATTAATAGCAATAAACAAAGCTTCTTTTCTACAGGAAGATGTGTATCATTGGTTCTTACATTTAGGTTTTGTTTTCATTGAAAATTGGATTCGAAAATACTTGGGAGTCAAGAGATTAATAATTGTAAGGTCAATAGGGTCCAGTAAGATTAAATGGCATGACCTATATCACAGAAAGTAACTTAATATCTTCCAGTTATTACTCTCCTAACATAGTATATTCTATTTGGCTAAAGCATAGATTTAAAAGGTGTACTGAAAAATGTACCCTCTTCATTAGCAGTTTGTTCTGTTATTTAATCATGCATGCTTTTTTTGAAAGTAACTTTATATCTAATTTAAATTCCTAATTTGAATAACCCATGTAGTTATTGGTTCTTGTACATTTTTCCAATTTTAATGAAAGACTTCATACTTAACAAATTTATGTGTATGGGTTCTTGTGTGCTTTGTCAATGCTATGTCAATAGCATCAAGTTCTTTTCAGTTTTCTCATGATCCTTAATGTTTGATTTTTTTAAAAAAACTGATTTTTGTCAAATGATGTATAATTTATGTAAAATTTTATAAGTTTCTTTTTATATAAACAAAATCATGTGATAATCATCTTCATCAAAATGTTCTACTGTCGATGTCCTCAACATACTCAAATCTTGTTTTTAATCATTTATTCTTTATAGTTTCTTTCCAAGCATATTTCCATCACAGAAAATCAGTGTGGCCATCTGTTCCATACCTCAAGAAAGTCTTAGCAAAAAGAAAGACTTATAATCTACTTTTGTTCCATGGGATGGAAGGGGGAACAATAAATGACGTAATGATTGCCTGGAGGAGAAATATTGGTCGCACTATAGAATTAGAAGAGTGGGAACAAATTAAAGAAAAATATAAAATTAACGTTAGCAACGTCATTTAAAGAAAATATGTACAAAATGTTATTTAGCTCCCGCAGGAATTTCAAAAATGTTTCCCAATGCAAATGACAAATGTTGGAAATGTGGTTCTGCCAGGGGCAAATGTGGTTCTACCATCAATGGTGGACTTGTCCAAAGGTTAGGCGTTACTGGACCAATATAAAAAATTGGTTATTTCAAATAATAGGATATGATCTTCAATTGGACCCAGCTATTTTCCTCTTGGGGATGAAGCCACAAGAAGTACCAAAAAATGTTTGGTATCTAGTAATACATATTACAACAGCGGCGCGTATGATTTATGCGCAATATTGGAAGACGAAGGAAATCCCAACGGACTATCAAGTAATAGAGAAAGTATTGCTATGCGCAGAGTCAGATCGAATGACATATATTCTCAAAGGGAAGAGTGAATCACTTTTCAATAAAAGTTGGGACTCCTGGTATTCATGGTTACAAAATAGAATATTTAATCTCAACGGGGGAAATACCAGATGATTGTGTATTATTATTGAGGTATAGAATCTGGAGATATATACAATTATAGATTCTAATATTTGGTAATTAAAGGTTACTTAGCCTGGGATGCACGAGAAAAAGAAATTAGGGGTAGTATTACACTCCCCGGTCCTGTCTAATGTTGTTGTTTTTGGTTTTTTTGGTGTCTAGGATGTTTTGGTGTTTTTTCTATTTGATGCACTTTTTTGTACATCATAATATTCTTGTTTTTTTTTTATTTAAAATTTGTTTAATAAAATTTACTTTAAAAAAAAAGAAAGTCTTAGCAAAAAGAGACTATATAAATAAATGGAGAAAGAAGGAGTTGTATGAATGAAAAAAACTTAGTGTCTAATACTAGAAAATGCAGTTATTCAGCATATTCTGTACAGTATATATATTTTTCTTAACTATTAGATTGTCCTTAGCCTGATGCCCATATTGGATCAATTTCCAGCCAGCATTGGCCTGAGAGGCTGTAAATTGGATCTGCTTATTTTGTCAATACTTTTATGAGGACATCAGGTAACAGTGTTCTTTAGTCCCTGGGCTTTGTTACAGTTGACTTCTGCATGCTAAATGCAAAATCCTCATTTCTTCCCCAAGGTATCCCCAATTTTCTATGGACACTGGATTACTTAGAATTACAGTTAACTTGTATTCCTTAATCTCCTTTAAGAATATTTCAGAATTTTATACTATAGCTAGAAGTTTAAGTAAGTTAAGTTTAAATTTAGTGAGTAGTTATCCTAAATAGAGGGACGCGGTGGCTCAGTGGGTTAAGATGCTGAGCTTGTCGATCAGAAGATCAGCAGTTTGGTGGGTCGAATCCCGAGTGCTGCATAGCAGAGTGAGCGCCTGTTACTTGTCCCAGCTTCTGCCCACCTAGCAGTTCGAAAGCACATAAAAATGCAAGTAGAAAAATAGGCACCACTACGGTGGGAAGGTAACAGCGTTCCATGTGCCTTTGGCGTCTAGTCATGCCGGCCACATGACCACGGAGAAGTCCTTGGACCAGCGCTGGCTCTTCGGCTTTGAAACGGAGTTGAGCACCGGCCCCTAGAGTCGGAAATGACTAACACGCATGTGCGGGGGAACCTTTACTTTTACCTTATCCTAAATAGTTATCCTTAAGAAGGTATGTGGTCATTTTTAATTGTTTGTTAATTGTTTCTTGTGCCTTTGATTAAATCTTGACTCATGGTGAATACCTGGATAAGTTCCTGCAATTTTCTTGACAAAGTTTTTTGAAAATGATTTGTGATTGTTTGCATCCAAAGGATAAAAGAGAGTGATTAATCCATTTTTCCCAAACTAGCTTTGTGTTAAAAGGACTGATATAATTAAAACTCATTCTGATTTGATTCTAATTAGATCTAGTTAAGCTTTGTATCTGTCAGTACAGGTAGTCCTCGCCTTACAACCATTCAAAGTTATAATGGCACTGAAAAAATGACTTATGACTGTTTTTCACATTTACAACCATTGCAGCATCCTCATGGTCATGCAATCAGAATTTGGATGCTTGGCAACTGGTTCATATTTATGACAGTTGTATGGGTTCATGTGATCACCTTTTGCAACCTTCTGACAAGCAAAGTCAATGGGGAAGCCAGATTTACTTAAAAACCATGTTACTAATTTAACAACTGCAGTGATTCACTTAAAAACTGTGGCAAGAAAGATCGTAAAATGGGGCAAAACTCACTTAACAAATGTCTTGCTTAACAACATAAATTTTGGGTTCAGTCATGGTCCTAAATCAAGGGCTACCACTGCAGTTTTCCACACTATCATCATTTAGGACAAAGCAATAGTTCATATGAGTAACAGTTTAAAAAAGATAAATCAAGAACTGGGATCAGAATTATATAAACATAAATTTTCTAATTTTTCCTGATTGAGCAGGAAAATTGTTATTTATACTAATACCCTCAGTGTGCTCTAGATCAGACATGTCAAACACAAGGCCCGGGGGCCGGATCTGGCCCGCGAAGTGGTTTCATGCGGCCCGCGAAGCCATCCTGGAAACAGTGAGGGAATGGCCCCCACTGCCTTGGCCCTGGCCCAGAGACCCTCCTTCTGCCAGAGACCCTCAGATCTGTCCCACTCCTGCCCAGGCCCCCATAGGTACCCTTGATGCGAACGATGTAGAGCTGGCCATGCCCACCCAGTAGGCCATACGCACTCTAGCCACGCCCACCCAGTAGGCCACGCCCACCCTGGCCACACCCACTCGGCCCCCTGAGGGCAACCGCAATGCTGATGCGGCCCTCAATGAAATTGTGTTTGACACCCCTGCTCTAGATGAACAGGAGAAAAATGAGGAAGTCTTAGGGAAGAGCAATTGTATCTGCTCTTCAATTAAGTAAAACCTTAACAATGCTGTCTTTTTAGAAATGATGATATTCAGAAAAGTAGTGAAATGGAAAAATTTAAGTGGACTGAGAATTAGGGAGAGCTGACCTCATTATGATCTCTTATTGCTAAATATTGAAATTACAAATTATTGGCTTTGTTGAGCACACTAAGCATATCTAGTTTAATATCCTATTCCACAGTAGCTATTGGATACTTACAGGAAATCCATAAACAAGAGATATAGTCTTATGTGCTATCTTTTCAATGGGAATATAAGTTCTCTGAAAATAGTGTTCTGGTTATGTTTATTATCTCTACATGATGAATAAATTTTGAATATTATAGCCTATTTATTGTGTATACCAACAAATATTATCCTAGTATTTGTATCAATGACTGGATGAATATATCTGTCTGAATATATCACATATAGTATAATTAACATGAATATATTAATTCATATTATTCATATCATACACTTGCACTGCATATTTATTAAAATATGAAAAAAATATTTGTTGTGTTCAAAAATATATCTACTGACCTGGCCAGTTCTATAATGCCATTATTAAAGCAGGAATAAAAAAAAATGAAAACAGTGGAAATAGTTTTATCTTTATAATAATGTAATCTATATTTCATAAATATTCTATTTGTCTTGAATGTTGCATGACTATAGGGATTTCAGACATTATTCTAACTTCATAGTATCTATTTTTCCTAAAATTTGTGCTCTTGGCATAATATGACAGAAAAGTACAGGTCATGTTCCAGATAAGTAATTAGGATTTTTATTTCTAACCCCATTCATAGGAGAAAAAAAGATCATTGAGAAAACAGAGTAACTTACCCATAATATTTTCTGAAACATAATTTTTATAGTATTTAGAGAAAATACAACACTCACAATATTTTCTTTTACCTATTGACATAGAAATGATGAATAGAATGGTGACTACAATGTGAAGCATGTCTGCATATAATGTATGTTCTTTTCGGGGGGGTTACTTGTGTGTAGTGTGCACTGTGGACAGCACTTAATTTCATTGTGAGTTACACAATGACAATAAAGATATTCTATTCTATTCTAAGCAGGGTGGACCTACCATAGAAAACCATTTGAAGTTGGATCCAGTTATGCCTTATAATGTTGTATAATTACAGAGTTTTGACTCTATTATAATTCTGGGTGTTCTAGAAAATACATAAATCAGGAGTCATATCATAATTTGAATCCACAACCATATATTTCAGTAGGACATATGCCAAGGAGATTGTTATATTTATCTTATGAACACAAAGGGAGTTTTATTGCTACTCCTGCAAGATAGATAAGATTAAAAGGACAATGAAAGAAAGTAGTAATGGGTTAACCAAATAACAATACAAGGAGATAGAACAGATAACAACCGCTGGCAGCCAGCCTACTCTGTAGACTTTCCTGGATCTCGAAATGCATTGCATTGCAAATAACAACAACAAAAAAAACAGACTTTCTCAGGCCCAAATGGCAAGATAGATTGAGAATATTAATTGAATCTGCCAAATCAATTTTGAGGCTCTCAGAAGAGCGAGGAGCCAATGTGTTTCTAAAGTCTTACTGGACAGTAACATAGATATGGCTATCCTCCAAGAAACACACAAAGAAAATGAAGAACAGGAGTGAGCAACTCAGAAGAGGCAAGATTGATGGTTATGACTTGTTGGGAGCCACCTACCACTGTAGCTATTGTATGGCTACTTATGTTAGAAGGAATATAGAGAATGCCTCCTTATTGTCATCCAAAAAAATATACATGATGTATACAAAAAAATATACGTGATGTAGTTTTCAAACTAGGCAGTCTAATAATAGTGAACATCTACAAATCACCACTGACAGCATGGCAACAGCATGTCCTGAACATCAAGCCACAGCCAACAATCGATGTGGGTGATTTCAATAGCCATCATGTTAATTGGCAATACTGTTCCATAGATGACAATGGTAAACTATTATCCAACTGGGCTGTAGCAAACAAAGTCCAAATGATTTGTCTTCATATGGTAGTCTCTGGGTAGTGTGCCTACTTGCAAATCTCAGAAGCTGCATTCTACTGATTCCAAAATGTTTTTGGTGTATGGCAGGGTGTGCTATATAGTTGGTCTTATACCTTCTTTCTTCCTTTCTCTTCCTTGTATATCGCACAACCATCTTGTAATAAATGCTTGTGGGTACCCATTCTGTCTGAATTGTTCATGTAGGTGCTTCTCTCCAGTTATTTAGCTTTCTAGATACTACAGTAAGTTCTCACCTTGCCATATAATGTTCTGACACCACTCTTTTTGTGTGACAGTGGACAGTTACTGTTGAAACTAAGAATGAGTGGAGTTTATGATAAACTGTGGTTGCTAGGCTTCCATCTTCCTGCCTGTTGACAAGCACATCTAAAAATGGTAATTGTCTAACCATTTCTTTCTCTATTATGAATTGTATATCTGGAAAGATGGAGATCAGTAGAGTATAGAAGTCTTTCAATGCAGTCCTTTTGATTATAACAAATGTGTCATCTGTGTAGTGGTACCAAAATTTAGTTGTGTAGTTTTGAAATACATTGTGCTGTAGTTCACATTCTGCAATGGTTCCTGATATTGGGGATCCCATGTTCATCCTTTTTATTTTCTCAGACATTTTCCTTTTGAATATGAAAAAGTGTGCTGGCAGTACTGGAGTAGGTTACAATTTGTATTTTAGTTAGGTTGTTCTGTTCTGTGTTGTATTCTTCTAGTTTTTTTATCTATTACTTCATATGCTAGGTGAGGAGGCATAGATGGAAATAGGGACACTACCTCAAAGGAGAGAACACTATCATAAATTCATGAAGGTTTGCCTCGATGAAAAGATATATATCTTGAGGATTTAGAAGAGAGTACATCCCAGGATGGAATGAAGAGACTGAAGGATTCTACCAGACCTTCCTACAAAGTGGTGATCTAGAGATTGCCGACAATCTGTTACATAACTTGGATACACCTCAACATAAGAAGTGGGAAAATACACAGAACCACTAAAGTTTAGCAAATCCAGCAGGAAAGCTTGGAGCCTATTAAGGAAACTGGATGGACTTAGACAACTCACACAACAAAAATGCAGTGTAACTCCTGACCAAATAGCTTTTCAAGTTCTATCATTCTCTAAAGCTCAAGGGTGAAAGGACACTCCACTTGCATCAAGAAAGTGGTCTCAGCTTTTCAGCAGTTGGGCCAAATGCTTTTTGAGTACTCTTGTCCCTTCTGTATAAAGGAAATCAATACTGCCATTGGTAGTCTGAAATGTAAAGCATTCATCAGAATACCTGATAAACTCCAGGAAGTACACACAGAATTGGATTGGTAAATTCCTCTCAAACATAGTTTTCAATGGCTGCTTCCCACTAGCATTCAACAAAGCTAAAATAATATCACTTCTAAAACCTGGCAATCTACTAGACAGAGTTGAAAGCTACCCACCGAATTGCCTTTTTCAACTTCCTGCTACAAATTCCTGGAAAGATTAATTGTAAACAGGATAGTTCCCATAATAGATGCCTGTGGAACACAGCTTCTTGCAAGATCAGAGCTGTGTAGATCAGGTACTAAGCCCAAAAGGCTATTTTGAAGCAGGATTCCAACAAGGCCTCAAAACCACAGCCATGTTTGTAGACCTATATGACAGTTTGGAAGGACAGGTTGTTATAAAAATTGTGCCATATTGTCCACTGCAAAAATCTTTTTGAGTAATTAATATCATGCTGAGTAATAGGTTATTTCAAATAATAATGGGGGACTCATAAGTAAGGTAAGAAGATTAAACAATGGCTCTGTAATGGCATCTATACTATTCAACTTATGTCAGTGATAAAGGGATACAGATTTGGATATGCTGATGATTTGGCCATAGCAGTACAATAAAAACACATGTAGGTGGCAGATAGCCTCCAAGGATCTTAAAATCTTGGGAAAATTCTTCACTGACTGAAGACTCAACCCTAGCACCAGCAAAACAGTAACTACATACTTCTACCTTAACAACAAATTAGCATGTGAAGCCCCAAAGGTCTACTTAAGCAACAACTTACTCCTTTATAATCCTAATCCAAAGTACCTTGGAGTAACATTGGACTGGAATCTCTCATATAAGATGCATCTAGAGAATACAGTGGCAACATACTCCAAAAATTATGTGGAACTATATGCTGAGCTTCAGTGCCACCCTCAGATCATTAGGACTCCACAGCAGAATATTGTGCCTCTGTATGGCTTAACAGATGCCATATTAGTAAATTAGATGCCAGACTCAATGCTACCATGAATATTATAAGCAAATGTATTAAAACCATGCCGACTTGCTGGCTTTCTATCATGAGCCATATAGCACTGCCAGCTTTGCAAAGGCAAGATGCACTAATGAGAGAATACAGAAAAATTATAAACAACTTACTCCTAGCAGTGCATGCTGAGCTTCCTCATTTGTCAGCCAGAAGGCTTAAATCCAGGAAGCCCCCATTGACACTTGCACAAATCTGCCCAACACCTTTCACATCGATTCCCAATGGAAAGCCAAATGGGTCACTGAACACCCAGACATAGGAAGATATATAAATGAACCTATAAAAAAGTTGCCAGGCTTTGAATTACCATGTTAGCAAAGGACAAACCTGAATAGGATTCGACCCCACATGGCATCTGCCAGGACTCACTGTATAAATGGGGCACAGCATCCTTCCCCTCAGTGTGACCGCGGGGTCCCAATCAAACTGTAGATCATATTGTTGTTGGCTGTAATACTGGTCCAGTATTTGATTTTTTTAAAATATAAATTATGGTGGACTTCAATGGTTAGATGGCCTAGACATTAGTATTTGAACATAGATCTTTTTAACTTGTATATTTTATTGTGCTTTACTAATATACGTAAAATATTGATCTATATTGCTAGTCCATATATGATATTCCATACACTAAATAAATAAGAACAAATTTAGGACAGTCAAAAGGAACAGTGTGTTTTGTTCTACCATTAAGAAATTTGCCCAATTATATTTCATTTGTAGACAATATCCTGTCAAGGAGACACATATTACTTGTGCTCATTTATGTCAAGTTTTATAAAACAAGCTTTTCCCACAAGTTCTTCCCTTAATGTACTGCAGTGTTTAAATTTAGATACCAGGAATTCTCTCTAGACAACAAGTTATTAAAACATCTGCCTTTCCATAAGTGGCTCTGTTCCCTGCCATTCCACATGTCCTTTTCTACTTCACCAGCCAAAATTGCCCAATCTAAATTTCAGCTCAAGTGTTTGATGGTGTTCATGCTGAGCTCAAAGTGTTAGTGAATCCCTGAGAGAATAGAAATTGAAACAGGGTTTAATCTAAAATAGTAAAATAGAATACAGGCTTTCCTTATAAATAAGTACTGTTTTCTATATTTTTATGCACATTTTTCTAGATTTTTCATGAAGGCTATTAAATAGATATCTAGCATTCAGAAAATGGATAATTCTAATGCAAATGTCAGCAACATGTCTATAAAACTATTTATTTATTTAACAAATTTATTTAGCTGCCAATCTCACAAAACCTGACTGGCAGCAAACAATACACAACAATACACAACATAACAATTTAGTGTTATGAAACACTAAATAAAAACAAAAAAGATATAAACTTAAGATAGTGGGAGAGACAACCATCACTTAACATCATACAATCAATCATCTTGCTGGCTCATCATGGGACTCTCAAGGTTGATGGAAAAACCACCTCTTGAGGTTTTTATACTGGCATTAGTCTTTCAGGTAATTGCTACAGCCTCCACTATCAAGTTAGATTTCTCTCCTACATCCAGTCCTAATGTTATGACATGCATATAGTTTCAAGTGAATTTCATAGGATTTTTTTTAAAAAAAAAATTGTTTATTTACAGTCCACAACCAAGTCACAGAATTTAAAAATATAGAATATATTGCAATGATTCAGCTACTACCAGAAACATGTACTGATAATGACTTATTTTGGGCCAATGACAAACCCAAGAAGATGGCTTCTTTCCAATATCAATTAGATTTGGAAAATGGATTGCATTTTTTTTTCAAAGTGAATTTTTCAATATTTTTTTCCAATATTTTTAAGTAAAAATCTACAAATGAATGATTTCATTCATTTTATTAAAAAGAATTTAACATCTTCGGGTTTGTAATATATGTGTGTGTGTGTGTGTGTGTGTATTTGTGTGTGTAAAGATTCCCCCGCACATGCATGCTAATCGTTTCCAACTCTAGGGGGTGGTGTTCATCTGTTTCAAAGCCGAAGAGCCAGCGCTTGTCCAAGGATGTCTCCGTGGTCACGTGGCTGGCATGACTAGATGCCAGAGGTGCACGGAATGCTGTTACCTTCTCACTGTAGTGTTCCCTATTTTTCTACTTGCATTTTTACGTGCTTTCGAACTGCTAGGTTGGCAGAAGCTGAGACGAGTAACAGGTGCTCACTCTGTTACGTGGCACTCAGGATTCGACCCGCCAAACTGCCGATCTTCTGATTGACAAGCTCAGCATCCTAACCCACTGAGCCACTGCATCCCATATATATATATCCCATTGAGATAGAAAAACGCCCCCACAGCATGAACAAACGAGATGATACCTCTCGCCTACCAGCCATTTGGAAACCTGCCTTGATTGACAGACAAGTCCCAACCACCATGAATGATACCAGACCGAAACTCACGATAACATCACATGACATCACTACCACACAACCATTCAAAAAGCAAATCCAAACCCACAATGATAACGACACACAACCACAAAACAGAAACCTAACTACAGCTGCAACATCACCCACTTTAAACCCCTCCAAACCACACAATAAGCAAACTGATACCCACTATAAAAACATGGCACCACCACAAACACGGAGCCGAACAAAAGCAGCACAACTCACCAGTTCAGTTCTAAGGCTGGCAGCTGAGACCAGCCCATCCATTCAAAACACATTCCCACCCAACCAGAACACAGCCCCCTTTCAAAACACACTCCCACCCAATCAGAGCACACCTCCACCCACAGAACACACCCCCTCTGGCAGTTTAAAAAAGAAGAAAAAAAAACCAGCCACTACCACACACTTCTCCCAGAAGAAGGAAGCTGAAGCCTGAAGATGACGGATGAGATTTCGTCGAAACGTTGCCCTGATACCTCCAATTCTACGTGGGAAAAAACCCGAATGACCAAATCCCAGGCATGTTAAAATTAACAAACTAAATGAACACTGAGGTGGAATAAGAAAAACTAAAACAGTTTTTATTGCTAAAAGATCAAGCTTTCGTTGGCTAACTGCCAACATCATCAGGATGGAAAGCTGGGGTGGGAGGTCGCATTTATACTGTTGGTGTCTGCACTCTGCTTATGGAGCATGTCACCAATCTGTTTGTTGAGGTCGGCCGTATTTCTTTGAGTTGTCGTGCATCCATTTTTGGGGGATGTACCATATTTTTTGGACCATAAGATGCACCTGACCATAAGACGCACCCAGTTTTTAGAGCAGGAAAACAAGAAAAATATTCTGAACCAAATAGTACCGGTATACTAAAATATTTAGGGTTAGGGTTAGGGTTAGGGTTAGGGAAAAGGGATCCTATTGTATTATTGTTGTTGCTGTTGTTATTATTTTTTTAAAAAAATAAAGCATGGAAGGAAGAGGAGTGGGCTTCACAAAAAGGCACTAGAAATGCCAGGGGCAGACACACACACACAAAAAAGGGGAGGGGGCGACAGACAGTCCGGGTCTGTCCAGCTTTTTATTCTCCTGCTGCAAAAACTCCCAACAATACCTTTGTCTGAAACGCCTCTCGCCTCTTTTGAAAGCAATTGGGGAGGCGGGCAGTGCTGCAGGCTCAAGGGGGGGGGAAACGGGTGGCAGGGCTCCGCTTGCACTGCCAGGGACTTCCAAGACAATCTGCATTAAAGCCACCCGTGGGATTGGGGGGGTCTGATTGGTGCGATGCCTGCCTCCCCCCTCTCCTTCCCTCCCCACCGCCATGGTCACCACCTTTTTCCTTGGAATGGGCAGCATCTCCGGGCTTGCCGCCGACGCAGTCTGCGGGCGTTGCATGGGAAGCGAGGGCAGCAGCCACGGAAGGGCAGTTTTGTAGAGGAGTTAGAAGAATGTGGTGGCTGCCCATGCCCTGTTCATGCCAGCCAGACAGGAGGAAGAAAAAAAAAGGGGTGGGCTGGGTCTCCCTCACCTTTGCTGGGGTACCACACCTTCGGACCATAAGACGCACCTCGTTTCCCCCCATTTTGGGGGGAGAAAAAGTGCGTCTTATGGTCCGAAAAATATGGTAGTTGTCTCTGGGTATCTGTTCTTAAAAGTGAATTGCTGATAGTTCCATGAGTTGTAGCCATAGCTCTAGTCATTGCTTGTGTTCTCATACCAGAGGTCCTAAATGGTTGTTGCTCTTCTTCCCCGTGTTCTACATTGCAGGGTGGTTGTGTGTTGGTGCAATCTTGAGTTTGATACAAAGAGGCATTCTGTGAATGCTTGCGCTGTTTGCCTTCATACCATGCATGTCGTTCCTCTTCCCAATTCCTTAGTGCCTGGTATGCAGGGGGGAGGTCTATGTGCGGTTGATAGAGGAGTGGTTTGAAAACCAAGCTTCCTTAAACACGCGGCTGCCTTTAGTGTTGTCACTGACAATTGCCTCGGTCCCTGTTAGATTAAAGACATGGTTGTGTGTAGCCATGTGTGCCCACACCTGTGAATGTTGTTCTTGTCTTCTAACAGCGAGCTTGTGTTCATGCACCCTAGTCCTCAGTTGTTTTGCCGTCTCCCCAATGTAATTGCAATTGCAATTCTGGCATGACATCTTGTACACAATGGAAATTTTTCTTCATTGGGGAGTGGATCTTTAGGGCGCATGACACAAGTTCATAAAGTCCGATCAGGTCTGTGGGCAACACCGACCTTATGAGGGGCTAGTATGTGCGTTGTGGCTTTGGATACACCGTGGATATAAGGCAGTGTTATCCGTGATGTTAAGGCATTTTCACATTCATGGCGGGTAGGTTCACCTGGCCTGCTGTGTTGTCTGATGAAGTTAGATGGGTACCCGTTGTTTCTGCAGACATGATAAAGGTGGCGTCTTTCTTCCCTTTTTGCCTTATTCATGTTGCAATGCATGTCTATTCATCTAAAAAGGGTCCTAATATGGGTTGTGGGTGGCCTTATGGGTTGTGGGGTGATTACTTTCATAATGAAGTATCCTGTCCATATGGATGGATTTACGGTAGACCGATGTGTGTAACAAGCCATCAGGTTGATGTCTAACCAACACATCTAAAAAGGCCAAAGCCCCATTGGTCTCTTCTTCCGCAGTGAAGTGGATATCAGGATAGATGGAATTGATCTCTCCACCCCAGCATTCCATCCTGTTGACGTTGGCAGTTAGCCAATGAAAGCTTGTCTTTTAGCAATAAAAACTGTTTTAGTTTTTCTTATTCCATCCCAGTGTTAGTTTAGTTTGTGTATATATATATATATATATATATATATATTCCAACATTTTATTGACAATAATATTCAGTTGCTATAAGGCATTACTTACCTTTTTGCCAGTAGAACAGCTTGCTGTCAGAAGTTGTGGGTGCTTCATCACTGGAGATTTTTAAGAAGAGATTGGACAGCCACCTATCTAAAATGGTATAGGTTCTCCTGCTTAAGCAGGGGGTTGGACTAGAAGACCTCCAAGGTACCTTCCAGCTCTATTCTGATTGATTGGATCAAAAATAGATCCCTCATAGAGTAGATTGTTCAAAGACTTTTGTATTTTGATTTCCTTCCTATTTTTTATAACAAACTATTGAGTCCCCTCTTTTAAGGTGCATTGCAATATATTGGGTACCTTCAGTAACTAATTTCAATTAAGTTTAAAATGTGGTTATAAGACTGGTGATAAACCCATCATGTCAATGACTTGCTGAAATCACTTCTCAAATTTATCTCTAATGTGTTAAGGTTTATTATATACAAAGGAGAGTCTCTTTCTCATGTCCCTGTCTTTTACGTCTTCATTGGAAGTCCTTCTGAAAAACTGCCTTCTGGCAGGTTTTGTAAAGAAATTGCTTGGATTTACAGAAGGAACCTAAGACAAGATCTGTGTAATTAAGAACAAAATCCATCTCATCAGACATTTTTGACTGATTATTGCAGATTACTTTTGCTAGTCTGGATATATAATTGTTCCAGGATTTAAAAATACAGGAAAATATGATAAACATTATATCTGAATAAAATTACTGAACACTTGTCTTTTAAACTGTAATTGTAAGATCATGTTCCATTATTCCAAAAGTAACAACATGAACATGTTGTTCACTCTTCATAGGAGATTGATTTTGTTTATTGATTTAACATTAATTTTATTAATTAATTTTATTTTTAAAAAATAATTAATTTATCCATTAGCCTAACAATACTTAATGGCTCTGAGTTTTACAGTCCCTACATTAACTCTGAGTAGAGTTACATTCTCCCAGGCAGACTTCTGTAGGAGAAACAGGCAAATCCTGGGGGTGGATTCAAGAAAGGACTTAGCCTAGAATTGTTGCATGTGCACAAATACTCCAAGTCCAGCTCCCCACCTTGAATTCCATTAATTCTTATCTAGTACCAATTTAGTGTTGACTGTTACTTGACCAGATTGTTGTGTAGAGGCTTGAGCAGTGAATCTTCTGAGCTGGATCTTATATGTGAACCTAATACTTGTTGCTCATGCTCAACGTTCATGAGCCAATTGTGGCCAGAAAATCTTTTCATAATCTTTGGTGTCAGTTGTGCTTTTTTCTAGATAGTGAAGAAAGTCTTTTGTTTGTTTATTTATTTATTAAATTTATATGTCATCTATTTTACTCTATAAAGTGACTCTGGGTCTTAGTCATCTCTCAATATGGACAACCTATACCAGGTAGATAATACAACATTATGTCTGTATGTCTGATATTTGATATGGAGATTTTTGTCATAAAAATAATTAAAATTAATATTCTCTTTCTAGATTGCAATATACAGATATAACAAGAGCTTGTTGTTTTGTAATTATGTCAAGTATATTCAGTAGTTAAAGTTAATAATAAAAGCTAAAATTATTTTTGTCTATTCTTACTAATCAAAAAAATAGACATACAATACAAAGAGAAATAACTTTGACAATACATACTTCACAATGCAAAAATGTTTGTACTTCATGGTTTTTGTTAATGGTGGCAAATGATGGCCCATAGCATTATAACAGAAGCCCTTTTAGTTGGCATCAGGACAGAAGAACAGTTTGCATCATGACATTACAACAATCTGCTATTTTTTGTCATAATGGCTAGCAGCAGATAGCTAAAGCACACTAAGAGATATCTTTGACCTCATAACTTCAGTAAGTGTGTTTAAATTAAAACACTATAAACTTATTAAAATAACCTAGTTACTTTAAAGCACAGGAAAATGGAATAGAATAGAATAGAATAGAACAGAATAGAATAGAATAGAATAGAATAGAAATATTTATAAACATGAATTATTGCAACTCACATGGCCTGTAGTAGTGTTGTCTGGAGTTTTTAAAAATTGTTTTTATTTTTATTTATGAATCTTCAAGGTGCATGATTCATGTCTAGAAACCAGTTATTTTGTGCTTTTTTCATTCTTGCAGTATAATCTGATAACCTGGTTACATACTGTGCTTTAGCACCATAATACAGTCATCCAACTAAAGCATTGTAGTAAGTTGGCACATTAGCCATTCTTTTGCTTGATCACTTGAGAAAGATTAAATTTATTCATTTTCTGGACAGATAATGAAATATTTAGAACATGGAAAATAAATGGGAACTACATTCACATACGTTGACAAGCTTGTTGAAAACAGAATATTAGATACTAGACGTACTGTTTCTGCCAAGATTACAGCAGACATTTTGGCACATTTGCATTTGGTTTATCTACAGTGAAACCCATTCACGTTTATTGAACTGTAATTCTGGCAATTTACAATATTTACATGGTGTGGTTAAATTGAAAATCACTTCTTAATTCAAATTCCAATCTAAATGTACTTCATAGTAATTAGGAGTTTGTTACTGACACTAGGGGCCTATTGATTTAATGAAAAACGTAACCTTATAGTAAGTGCTTAATTAGTTGTTTCAGCAGAGTCTGTGCTGTGTCAAATTATGGACATGAGAATCAGGTGGTAATTTGAATTACATCACATAAACTATTGAAACTATTTTTAATAACAGATAAATATATTTCAGTGCAGTAATATTTTCTCTTTTTTTACAAATTTTATTGATTTTCTAATATTACATTCACATATTTGAAAAGCAACATGGCGGGTGTGTTGTGGTAATTCAATTACTTACAAATATCATTAGTACAGATTTCAAATTGGTACCATAAACATTTCCTCTCTTTTTCCCTTCATATATCCTGTCTATTTGTAGATTTAAAACAAGTTTTATTCTATCAGTCACATAGAAAATAACTTTTCTTACATATATCAATAGTTTTTAGTTTATATATATTCTAATTGTTTTAGCATACAATCTTTCAGACAATCAATGATCTAATATGTTTTTCCAGTTTTAATTGCCGTTAACATTTAAATTAAATGTTTGATATTTATCATTCCCAAGATTTTTAATATACTCCCAATTTCTATCACCATTCCTCACAAGATCTAACATTCAAAATACACATCTTATCTATTTAATGTCTCATCCTCTCTATCAACAAATTAATAATACAATATGATATCCTTCCTTCTGCTAGTTTTCAATTTTTTAAGTAGTAATCAAAATTTCTTTTTATTTCAGTATTTAATGCTTCCTCTCTCTTCCTCTTTGTATCTGCTATCTCATGCTTAAATTAATAATTTTTGTTCTTGACGTTCCATATAAACCTGTTTATTACTTTCATCAATAGGTTTTTAACTTATCTACATCTTATTTACCTTTACATGACCTTTATGCACAAATGGATATTCAGATTTAGCTATTAGTATTTATACTGCTAAGTTTTAATGACTTTTTTTTTTTCAATTCATGACAATGTCTTATATTCAACATGCACATCTTATCTATTTAAGTATATTCTGTTTTAGATTTCGATAAGATGGTTGAAACTCCATTCTTCTTCAGTTTAATCTAGCTTTTTTCTTTTGCCAAGTTGTCTTCCATGTCCTTGTTTCTGGGTCATCAAACCAATCTTCTTGTAATGTCAGATATATTATTTGATTTTAGCAAAACCATCTGGTCACCATTTTTTTCAGAGGACTTGTAGATCTGGTGGGTCATCTCTTTATTCTTCCGTATCGACGTGGTTGTTCTGAATTGTTTATCTTCTCTTCCAACTGTCCTTTTTCTGGATCCTCCAATTCCTTCTGAATTGTATAGGAAACATTTTCCTTTTTTCCAAGTTGTTGGTGTCTTTTCTAGATTTTCAAATGTCAATATTTGTTGAGCAGTTAATTCTTCTGTGGTTGTATTTGAATGTTTCATTTTTTTCTATTGTATTTTGTATAGATGATTCTTTAGTTGTGGTCAAAGTTTGGGCTTTCATATCTGGGCTTCCTTTCTGTTCCTTTCCAAAGCCTCTTAATTTTTTATTGGCTGTGATGAGAGTTTGAATTATTGTTTTCAACATAGAGAGAATTTATTGATCTTTATCCATACTGTAAGAAGATTTTGTTCCTGATCTTCTTCCATATTAGTATTTTTAGAATACAGGCTTTACATTTAGGAAATCCAAAAGAAATGAAATGTTTTTTTTTTCTGGGTAAGGAACACAGAGCCTTTCACACCTGTTGTTTCAAAATTTTTAAGACTATATGTCTTATCTATTTCCCTGGGCTGTCAGCCAAGCCCCTGAAAAATACCAAATTAAAATACCAACTCTGACCACATGGTGTTGCCTCTTCCTTTTAAAGTTTCTCTTTGAGTCCCAAAGTTATTTTAATCTTTTCAGTTTTTCTTCTTATTTATAAGGAAAAAACCCAGAGTTTGAACAGAAATAGATAATGAAAAATAAAAAGTAAAAAATCTTTCAGTCCACAAGCTTTAGGAAATAAAATTCCAGTTGGGATCCAATTACTTTTTCAACATTTTAAACTCCCCTGGGTGGTTGATTGCCATTCTTTCTGGAGAGATGGCTAAAATCCCCCTCTCCTCACCACAGGAGAGAAAATGCTTAGCTGCTTAAACAGGTACAGAAAATAATTAGCGTATAAAAGAGGTAGATCTCACCCAGTCTCTTCCTCGCTGCTTTAAGTTTGCCTGGTGGAAAATGTGACTTTGGCTGTTTGCAGCCTAGGGACGAGCCATATTTCTGTCCGCCAATTTGGAGGGATCTCCAGGTCTAACGGGAGAGTTACAGCTCTGCTGTGATCCAGCAAATGCCCCTCCCTGCTGGTTGCCTCTTCAGGGTGACTTTCAGCCTTTTTCAGGGCCCCCCAGTGATGTGAAACTGGACGGGGGAGAGAGAGCAAGTCTCCCAGCTATCCATGGTGGCCGCACGGCAAACCGGAAGTCTCAGTGCAATAATATTTTCATACGGTATGGAAAATGCTTTTTGTGTCAACTAGAAACTCTAGGCTCATAGTTTTTTCTGAAACCAACTCTCGATCACCAGGAATATCATTCTTTATCACTCAACAATATCTGCTGTAATATCCTTTTTATTTAACAAACAACCTTCTTATAACCTTGTATTAAAATTCTTCCTGAGTAATATATGCAGAGTTCTACTTCCCCTTACCTGAAGAGAACAAAACAGAACAGAACAATAGAGTTGGAAGGGACCTTGGAGGTCTTGTAGTCCAACCCCTTGCTCAGTCAGGAAATCCTGTACCATTTTAGCAAATAGTTGTCCAATATCTTCTTAAAAACTTCAAGTTTTGGAGCATCCATAACTTCTGGTCATTCCATTGTTTAACTGTTCTGTCAGGAAATTTCTCTCTAATTCTAGGTTGGTTCCCTACCTTGATAACACAACAGCTACTAGGACAAAAATTACAAATAAAAATACTATCTGTCTGTCTGTCTGTCTGTCTGTCTGTCTGTCTGTCTGTCTGTCTGTCTGTCTGTCTGACTATCTATCTATCTATCTATCTATCTATCTATCTATCTATCTATCTA
>JAKJMR010000874.1:347963-367794 GCA_024449315.1 Daboia siamensis
ATCTATCTATCTATCTATCTATCTATCTATCTATCTATCTATCTATCCTATTTATATAGTTGCCAATCTCATCTAACAACTGGTGCCTCATAGTAAATTTTTTTAAAAAAGAAGCATAATTTAGAGTCTCCCAGAGTCACCTTATCAGTGAGTGGTGGTATATAAATTTAATAAATAAATAAAATCAAAATAACATACTCATACAGAGAAAGGATAGTATTCGAATATAAACAAGGTCCCCCAAAACTATACAATCTTAGATTGGGCTTAATATTAACACCTAGGAATTGCCAAAACCTTATGAGCATTCCAGATATCTAACAGGATTAGAAATGTCCAGATCTGTTCTATATGGCAGGTTCCACATTACAGAAGGCATTTTTCCTTGATCATTTATAGTAATGCCACTTCACACATTTAATTTAATTGTTGTAGACTTCACATTTTTCATCAATGTCTCTTTTTGAACTGATAACTGGACCTGGATAATTCACAGATCAATTATTCTCAAGGGAGTATCTTTATTTTGATAAGTTTTTATTTTGCCAAACAAATGAAGAAGGAATAGCATCTAGGTTTTTATAGGTTTGTCAGGTCAAGATACACATTTTTAGTAAGGGGACAATCAATTCCAGAGAAACATGGGATGGAATAGAGACAACTAGATAGCCTTACGCAGAAAAATATTACATAATTATAAAGATTAGAGCAAAGACAAAAGGAAAGTAAAATGAAGTAGTGAGTTTGAAAGTTTATGTATTCATTTGTTTCTGGAAAACCTTTATTTCTCCAGATATGTAAATTTAGTCAAAAGCATAGATAGGTCCAGGATCCAATTAACAGTTTTTTAACCAAGACATCTCATGCAATAGCTTTATACATTATAGATTTAACTTGGAGAATCAGTATTTCTCATTCTAAAATTGCAGGGAATTCTATCAAATTCAACCAGAATTTTCATGTAATGGGGATAGGTATATTTATTTAAAGGATTCCTGTATTTATGAACTATATCTCTAATGTAAATAGATATAGATATACCTTTGTTTAAAACTTCCATTTGAGTAATATCATCTTCCAAAGATGAACATATTTAATATTTTATATTAATGACTAATTAGGAGGTATGTTCTCCAATGGTATGGATATTCTTGCTATTTACATTTTTAAAGCCATGAATTCTATAGCACATTGTGCATTCTCTTGTTTATTTCTGATTTATCCTTATGTCAATATGCATCTTATTTAGCTTTGTCAGCTGCTGTAGTTGTCTTGCTAAACAGCTTTTTTTTTATAAAAAAAAATCCCCCTGATTTTGGTGTGTATATGTGTTCAATATAAACAAATTTTATGTTGTAGAAGATATTGTAAGTGCAGTGGGGGTAGGGTGAGCTGAAGAGACAGTACTGGGAGATGCCTGGGCCCACAAAGAAGCAAGCAGCAAGAGGCAACCTGAGACATGAGCTGTGAAGACTTCTCACCATGTTGAAAGTCAGAAAGCTCGAAAAATTCGATCTCATGCACCCAGAGAGATAGTTGTCCTACATTTTGAGGGTGGAGAACTACCTCTGAGCAAATCAAGTTGCCGAAGATGGCCTGAAGGCCGCAACGCTCCTCTGTGTGTGCGGGCCAGCAACGTTCGACATCTCGGAGAATTTAGTCACACTGGTACAGCTGGAGTCCGTTACTTACGTGGACCTGAAGAAACAGCTTGGCAACCATTTTCAACCAAAGCTGTCAGTGATAGCGTGAAGGCATGCTTTCGAACAGCGAGAACAACAACCCAGTGAGACAACCACAGAGTTCATCACGGCATTGAGGCAGGCATCTCGTCTTTGTCAGTTCATGGACTTGGAAGAAAGACTTTGAGATTGTCTTGTCTGAGGACTCAGAGAGCTCCAACAAATACTTTTCACAAAGGAGACTCTATCACTGCAAGAAACATTGAAAGAGGTTATGGCAGATGAAGCCGCCAGTGGGGCCGTGAAGGCATTGCGGCCTGCCGAAAGCACACCACATGAAGAAGCTGTCCACCATGAGGATGCCGAGCAAAGAGAAAACGTCAACTCTGACCACGAAGTTGACAAGATTCAACAACACCAAGATAAGGAACAGAGACTCTTTTACAAGGCAGTTCCCTTCCTTCAATGTTTGGGCTGTGGTGGCCACAACCAACGAGCAGACTGCAGATTCAAGACAGCCATGCGTCGGGCCTGTGGAAAATCCAGCCACATTGCAGCCATCTGTAGAGGTCGCCAGAAGGACTACCAACTGGACTAGCCATTCAGGACAGGTACTGGGGGCCCGGGGCCAAATAGAGTAGGGTTCTGCTCCAGCTGCAGGAGTGTCTGCTGCATGGGAGCTCACTGTCCCCTTAAACAAAACTTTGACTACAAGTCGAGGTGCAAGGCATTCCTTGCAGGATGGAACTGGACACTGGTTCAGCTTTATCCATTATTTCTCTTGAGACTTTCCAGTTCGTGTGTAGCCATAGCAAGAGGTGGGCCAAGCTTTGGCCATCTGATATTATTCTAACTGACTTCCAGAATTCCTGAGTAGCCGTTAAGGGCGAGGCCACTTTGGCTGTGAAATTCAAGGGGTTTATTATTTATTTATTTATTTATTTTTGGGACTTATATGCCGCCCTATCTCCCGAAGGACTCAGGGTGGCTAACAACAATAAAATACAGCAATACAAAAGTTAAAAAGAATTAAATTAACAGCCCCAATAAAATAAATTAAAATTAAAATGAAAAATTAAAAAACATTTTAAAATCCCTGTTGTCAGTCCAGGTCAGCCTGATGGAAAAGGAATGTTTTAAGGCCATGGCAAAAGGACCAAAGATCCGGGGCCATCCGGAGCTCAAGGGGAAGTTGGTTCCATAGGGTTGGTGCTCCCACAGAGAAGACCCTCCCCCTGGGGGTCGCCAGCCAACATTGTCTAGCCGACGGCACTCTGAGGAGGCCCTCTCTGTGTGAGCATACTGGGCATACTGGGCGATGGGAGGTTGTTCCCGGCAGCAGACGGTCCTGCAAATATCCCGGGCCTAGGCTTTCGGGGCTTGTAGATGTTACTGTGATGGATGGCCAGCGAACAAGCCTTATTGGGCTTGATTGGTTTGGTGCACTGGGCATTCAAGTAACCAGAATCCACCAGACCCAAGCGGCTAACTTGGCGTCAGTATGTGAGAAATTCGCAGATGTTTTTGACACAAGCCTGGGAGAGTACAAGGGCCCTCTGATAGCCTTTAAGCTTGATCCTGCCATAACGTCAATTAGTATTAAGCCCTGTCATGTGCCTTTTGCTCTAAAACACAAAATCGATGCAGAGCTGGACAAGCGAGTCAGTCAGGGGGTACTACAGGCTGTAGATGGGGGTGAGTGGGAAACTCCTATTGTTATGACACTTAAGACCAATGGGGAGATCAGGATTTGTGCTGATTACAAGTGCACCATTAACCAGGCACTGAGCAGCACGTGTACCTGGTGCCAGTCATTAGTCACATTTTGGCATCGCTGCAAGGGGGTACCGTGTTTGCTAAGTTAGATTTGGCACAGGCCTGTCAAAAATTACCAGTGGATGAGACCACAGCAGCTGCATAAACAATTGTGACACATAGGGAGGCTTTTAGGGTCAAATGCCTCCAATTCAGGGTTAGCGTAGCCCCAGGGATCTTCCAGGGAGTCATGGAGTATACACTCAAGGGTATTCCAGGGGTCTGCCCCTATTTTGATGATGTACTCATCACCGGAGAGTCCACTGAGGTTCTGGCAAGGCGGCACAAAGCCGTCCTTCAACAGTTCCACACAGCGGGACTCAAGCTGAAGAAGGACAAGTGTAAAATTGGGGTCCCTTCCACAGAATTCCTGGGGTTCTGTATTGATGCTGAAGGCATCCATCCTGCAGAGTCCAAGCTGAAGGCAAGTCAGCTGGCACCAAGCCCCAGAAGGCAGTAAAATCACTACTGTCCTCTAATTCAGTGCTCACGCACTTTAATGAAAACTTGCCAGTTTGTATTGCATGTGACACATCCCCTTATGGGGTTGGGGCTGTACTAAGCCATTTGTCAGATGATGAGACTCAGTTCCCTATTGCTTACTATTCAAGGACCTTGTCCTCGGCTGAGCGCAATTATGATCAGGGTTAAAAAATTCCACGATTATTTGTACGGCCAAAAATTCACAGTCTTCACTGACCACAAGCCATTGCTAGGGTTATTTACCACAGACAGGCCCCAAATACTTTCCCCCAGAATGTTAAGGTGGTCCATTTTTATGTCAGCCTACAACTACAGGCTGGTTCACAAACCCGTCAAAGACATGGGCCATGCAGACGGCCTTAGCCAGTTGTTATTGCCACATTTGGAGCCAGACCTGGTTCCAGCACTCGCGTCTTGTCAATTCAAGACTTGCCTGAACTTCCCCTCCATGCTTGGGATATAGCTGCGGAAACAGCCGCAGACAAAATTTTAAGCAGGGTGCTGTCCTGGGTTCACACTAGATGGCTGGTAAATAGCCCAGGGCCAGAGTTCCAGAGCTATTACACTCATAGACATGAGCTTTCAGCTCATAAAGGTTGTATTCTATGGGGGATCAGGGTTATTGTCACCAGTTCATTAAGGCACCATGTGCTCCAGTCTCTGCATGAGGGCCATCTGGGTATCATCTGGATGAAGGCACTGGCATGGAGCTACCTTTAGTGGCCAGGATTAGATAAGGCTATCGAGGCCCAAGCACACAGGTGTTACATGTGTCAACAGTCCAGACCAGAAATGCCGCAGGTCCCTGTCCACTGATGGGAGGAAACTCATACACCATGGTCAACGATTTACATTCACTTCACTGGGCCCTTTCAGGGACAGCTGGTTTTGATAGTGGTCAACAGCCACTCTAAATGGTTGGAAGTAATTCCTATACCCACTATGACTACTGCTAGGACCATCCAAGTGCTTAGGAAGCTTTTGCTACACATAGGTTGCTGGACGTCTTAGCCTTGGACAATGGGGCCCAGTTCACAGGGTCCGAATTTCAGGCCTTCTTGAGGGCCAACCTCATAAGGCATGCAACATCGGCTCCTTTTCACCCCTCGACTAATGGGCAGGCTGAACGCATGGTGCATACGATGAAAGAGTCACTAAAGCACATTGTTTTAGGGGATTGGCACCATAGGCTGGCTGATTTCTTGTTATGCCATGCACAGCAACGGGCAAAAGCCCAACAGAACTCCGCTGGGGAAGACGACTTATCACGAAACTGGGCAGGTTGCACCTGACCAAGTAGCAGCAGACACCACACATCCAAAGGCACCAAGGGGGTTGCAAGTGGGTGATGGGGTTTGGGCCCGTAACTATGGGCATGGGAATTTGTGAGTGCCTGGTAAAATTCTTAAGGTCTCTGGACCCCTCTCCTATGAGGTGGTCTTGGATAGGGGGGTGAGTCATTCACCAACATATTGATCAGCTGTGATAGTGTTTTGCTGAACAGTCACTAAATGAGGACTCCACAGAGGGTCCGCAACAAGAGCGGGCAGCCAGCAGAGCAGTTCACATGCTCTGAGGACTCATTCAGTCATTATAATGGGCAGGTGGTCATAGATGGACACAGTCCAGGAGTACAACTTGAGTCTCAAGATGGGGAAGGACAACCCGAATAGGGCAACAGCTCCACTGACACAGCTACCACACTGGACTTTGGTTTGGGCCGACCAGGAATGGCCAGCCAAAGGAACTTGAGTCAATTCGACTCACATGCACCCAAGAGTCCAGGTCTACCCATCCTGGCAGGCAAGCAGGTAGACTGGGAGTTGCCCAGAACTGCCAGGCATTCTGAACGGTCATGAAGACCACCAAAATATCCTCAAGATTATGTTATTAAATAATGTGTGTACATTCTAGGGGGGAGGGGTGTAATGTATTGGGATTTTTACTTGTACTGATTCATGTATCTGAATGATGCTTAAAGGTTGCTCAATGGTGTGTCTGTGTAACAGTCAATGACTAAGCCAGACTTGCTGTCTCCAAGAAGATCATTGGTTGATTTGGGGTGAGAATGGGTTCCTTTAAACCTATTGGCCACTGCCTAGTGGCCAATCGTATAAGTAGCTGCACAGCAGCCACTGTTTCAGTTCTGTTCTGCTTGACTCAAATAAAGCATGTTCCTGTTTGCAACCTTCCATCTCACTTATTGCCTGCAAAGAACCAGCAACGCAACACTTTTCATTTTAAAAAATAACATTCCAGTTTCAGAAATATAATTTCATAATCTCCCCTTCCTTGGTGCTAGTTTTTAATATGTGAATTTAAGATGACAACAATAACATCATAAATAATTTAAAAACTGTATTTTGCAAGTCAAGGAAGATTTAGAAGGAAGGCTTATTAAGTATATTTTGAAAAAAATAACTTTAAAACAAAATATAACTGTATACTGTATATCCAGTTCCCCCAATCAAATAATTAAAAGCATGATAACTGAGGCAAATAATTGCTAAAAATACATCCAAATCTGAAAATGATGTGGTGGCTTTAACACATCAATTAACATTCATTAAAGCAGCCATCTATTTTAAAGCTTCTAAGAAAGTCTTTAATGAATAATATAAAGCTACTCTGCTTGCATGAGGGCCAAAACACTTTTTTCAAAGCATGTACATAATCCTTTAGACATATAAGAATGCAATATACTGAAATTAATGCAAACATTTGTTTAAGATGGGAAAGCTAAATTTGGCATTACAAATATCTAAAATATATTCATTTTCCCTGTAATAGTTGCTTCATAAAAAAATAGATTGAAAGCCAACTGTGTTACTAAAAGTAAAATAGATGTATAGAAGATGGTCATAAAGAATAAGCAACAAGATAAAACCATCATGAAAAAGTTAAAAATGTGGGAACCAAAATAGAACCAACCACTCCATCAGCATCACCAAGATAACTTGACAACACAAGCCTGGCCCCAGGCTCAGCAACAAAGTCAGGTTTTGTAGAGGTCTTATAGAAAGCTAGTAAGGTCTTATAGAAAGCTAGTAAGGTTTAGGCAAATCTAATATCTTGGAGAAAGATGCTCCAGAGGGCAGGCACTACAACAGAAAAATATGTCCTCCAGGGATCTACCAGATGGTACTTCCTAACAGACAGCAGCTGGAGCATACTTCTCTTGATCCCCATTTTCTATAAGCTAAAAGTGCAATTAAGTACTATTTTTTATATTGCTGGGTGATACTATACTGGACCAACATAAGAAAAAGAACTTATTTTGGGATATTTGAACTTTAGTTTCATCATTTATTGTTTTAAGATTGCTCTTATTTTTTTCAGTTTCTGCTAATAAAAACAATAAGAGATAAGCCAAGAAAAAAATAAAAATAGTTAACTTTACTGTTTTCTTTTTACATACCTAGCTGATCTTGCTGAGTTATATGTGCGTCTGAGATACATCTTAATGGTTATACTCAAAAATAGTAATATAATTGCCTAGAAAACTGATTTATGATTTAAAATTCATGGCACTATAGTTAATTTTACATTAGACATTTTATTTGAAAGCACACTTTTTATTATATTGTATAACTTGTTTGTAAACATCCACTTCAGTTTATTAGATGCCTTGTACACATATCACCTTAAAGAAATAAATTATTTAGTGGAAGTTCAGTATATTTCAGAATATTGACCATGCTAGAAAACCCACTAACTGTAATGTAACGTAGGCTTTCTGACTCTTGTATTATTGTAAGTTATAGACTTAAAGGTAAAGGTAAAGGTTCCCCCACACATGCGTGCTAGTCGTTTCCGACTCTAGGGGCCGGTGCTCATCTCCATTTCAAAGCCGAAGAGCCAGCGCTTGTCTGAGGACATCTCCGTGGTCATGTGGCCGGCATGACTAGACGCCAAAGGCGCACGGAACGCTGTTACCTTCCCACCGCAGTGGTCCCTATTTTTCTACTTGCATTTTTACGTGCTTTCGAACTGCTAGGTTGGCAGAAGCTGGGACGAGTAACAGGCGCTCACTCTGTTACGCGGCACTCGGGATTTGACCCGCCAAACTGTCGACCTTCTGGTCGACAAGCTCAGCGTCTTAACCCACTGAGCCACCACATCCCTGGGAGTTATAGACTTACATATCCACAAATGATCTTCTGATATTCAAATCAAGCAATTCCTGTTCCCTGTTTGATGCTTCCACACTATATTGCCTTCCACTCTTTATTTTGCACAAAACCACTTGTATGCATCTTCTTTAGAATTCCCAATAACTTATATTCCTTTCATGGTTTCCCTATTCTTATCCACTATACATCTTTCATGTTTCCTTTTTTCCCGTTACTCTTGCTTTTGATGCTTTTCATCTATCTGAGTCAAGTGTTGGTAAGGATGTTCTTAGTCTCTGCTGAATGCAGTAATAAGGAAAAAACTTGCAGTATCTTCCATATTTCAGAAAATGTGTGAAATGGGATCATAATTCACAAACACAATCAGCATATATATCACTACAACTAAAGAGAACCTACCAAGGTATTTGCAACTAGGATCAGCAATTATACATACACTGTCTATTAATCTATCTAGTATAATATAGTTTATATGTGCTACTTCTGTTTATGCAGTGCTGCTTATGAAGAACACAAAACTATTATGTCACATACTTTCTGAAAGAAGGTTACCTGACAAGGAGTATACAACTATTTTCAATATACCATGTATATTCAAAGTTGTGGTTTTTGTTTAATAACCAGAAAATGATGACTAGATTTATAAAAATAACAAATTATATTAGGTGAATTATTTTCTTTTTGTACGATTGATTTAACTGTACTAAACCTGTAATTATATGGGAAAAATATTTATTTAAAAGTATATTTGATTCTGGGCATGTTGCATTTAACCATGATAAGTGTGATTTTAAAAATACAGTATGAAATGAGAATATGCAGTATATATATTTACTGAATAAGAGAGAGATAATTCATTAAAGCAGATTAATCTTTTCCCAAAATGTATTATTATCATGCACAGAAATTTCCACTGGAAGATTTCAATTAAATGCCATTATTTTAACTAAAATTTAAAATGGTCTGTGAAAAGAAATAGTAACATTCTATTACTAGGATAATAACTCAGAAAGCCTAGATCTGTTTGGTTTTGCTTTGGAAGTGGATTAAAACAAGAATTATAAACGACACAAAATATTAGGTGTTAGTAGAATAGTGATAGACACTGGAACAATATTGCTATTAGTTTGCACGTATTTCGCTTAGCACATTAATTAACACTAGATTTGCAGGAAAAAGTGTATTTGAAACTAACATGCTGGTTGCATTCATTAAGACCAGTGTGTGATTACAATGAATGTAAAATCAATTAATAACAATGTTACTTTTGCATGTTATCATTATTTTCTCGGTATGATGCCATTTTATTTTCATAGATTGTGAAGTTAAATGACAGTCTAAATTTGCCAAGTAGATTAATAGTATATTAATAATCAATGGGTGGGCCAATATCTAGTGAGCACTTAAATTTTACTGACACCTGGATACTGGGAGATTATCTTCATTTTCATGTTTCAGTAGCAAAATGAGACACATGATATCATTTTAGACTTAATTAAATTCATTGTATTAGTTTATAATCTTTAAGCTCAGCACATTGCCCTATCTCTTAAACTAAACTTTTCCTATCCAAATAGACTGTTTTTTGACTTTGCTTAGTTTTCCACTATTATTTTCTGCTGACTTCTATATAACACACTCTGATCTTGCAAGACTCTCCTTATGTTAATATATAAAAATATAATTGTCCTTTTTCTGAAAATAAATTATATTCTTGGTTCATTTTTAACAATTATTAACTATTTGAGAGTAGTGATCGTTATTACTGTCATCATTACTTTATTATGCAAAAGATCTAGGAACACTTTCCATTAGTTGCTATATGATTTCCATACCACTACACAATATTTTTCTACAACCTAGATTATAGAAAACTTCTGATAAGAATAAGCTCACATGAAGTTTATCATTCTTCCAGTATTTTATTGAGTAGAAATAAGGGACATATTTTCTTCCATTTTCTTTCACAATTTACCATATTATGTGAATTGGAGGCTATTTAATTCTATGAATTGTGAAATTCATAATTCTCTGACTTTTTCAGCAGAGATCCTTAACTGTTCTATTCAGCCAAACAAGCAAAGAAATAAAAATACAGCAAGTCTGAAATCATTTTCTCAACACTGAGAAAATTGGAACAGTTTTCTTCAGCTGACTATGGAAAAAAAACCTCAAAATCCAGATTCAGATCCAGATTCAGAGTACTATTAACACATTTCTCTCAATTCCTTTTTGATGTAATTTTTTTTCTGAAAGCATAATTGTAATCCTCTTTAAAATTAATAAAGAATGTCCTAAACTCCCCTACATTTCTCTTCAAATGTAGGAAATAAAATCACAGCTCTGTCCACATTCTTGAAATGACCCCATCCACAGTCTAAATATACCCATATAATTTTCAGCCTTTCTAAAAATATAAAGTATGCCTCTGAGCAAGTTTGCCTATACAAAATTAATTGTTTGATAGAAATTACTGTAAGAAATAAATACCTTTTTTAGAAATGTTCATAGTAGAAACAGTTGTGAATATGTTATTGCTGTTCAAGTTAAGAGCATGCATCTGTTATACATGAGATTCTATTTTATGTCTAATGGATGCATGCTTGAGGGTCTATGTCCAACAAATTTATTGTGACACAAGCACTATAATTCAGCATTCATTTGACTAGAATTTTAAATGAAGTACTTATTCACTCCTGGATGCTTTATTAATTAGCCAAGACAAATAGCAAGACACTATTTTTGTGAAAATTGTCACCTAATACAAAAGAGAAGTATCTTCTCACCCTGATTTTTAAAATAGAATAGATTTACATTTACATGGTAAAATGTTATTTCTATTTTTTAAAAGAAACATGTACTAGTTTGCCCCCAAATGGTAAAAGTTTTGCTTAACTATTGTTGGGACAACAAGAACAGTAAAGCAAAGTATCAAACCTGGAATAAGTTCCTAAAGTAAAACAACTTTCAAGATGAGCTTGTCTCTGGATGACTTCTTGTCTATCTAATATTCCTGACAATATTATGGAAGTTAGAGCCACTGAGGTTTCTGGCAATTTTCCATGTTACAAGGCCTGGCCTTGCTTAGATTTGAACACAAACATGGCTGGCATTTGCTCATGAGGTAAATTCATTGCCCCGTGAATTGAAAGTTTCTATTCATAGCTTGGTAAAGATTAAACCAAAATTGGACACTGAGTAATTCAGTGCATTATGCAAACTGATAGCAGTAAACTTTAGGGCAAGTGCCTGAATTTTGATCACATGACCATGAGGACACTAAGACAGTTGTAAGTGCAGGAATTGGCCCATAAGTCACTTTTTTAAGCACTGTTGTAACTTTGAATGGTCATTAAATGAATGGTCATAAGTCAAGGACTTCCTGTATTGTTTGTTTCATATTGAATTCAATATGAATTCATATTCAATATTCTTTTCCTTGTAGCATCTTAGTTTAGTTTTCCAAAATTTGATTTCCTCCAGAAAAGCTCTCCTTTTTTGGAGAACAACAACCTCCATTATCCACCATTATCACTCTGACTATGGATTATATTGCAGACCAACAATATAATGGGGTCAGTTTACAAAATAATAGTTTGGGATTTTTTTCTATATTTCTCTGTTCCAATAGCTACTTCTATTGACGAATTTAGAGACCTTGTATAACTGAATTATTTTCAATTCTACACTGATTTTTTTTAACAGTATTTGTAGTAGCACTGCTCTGCGCTTAGCTATTTGGTGTATTTTTGTTGTGTAACTTGGAAACATTTCCTTTAAAAAAAAAAACAAGACCCACAAAAGAGAGCCATTGTGTGTGTCAAAGAGAGCCTTACTGGATACTGGAGTTATCCTTGTACCTCTGTAACTGTGGTATAGAAATGCCCTTCTAGTGGTTTTAAATGACATTTTTTCAAGTTATTTCCCTTATCTCATCTGCACCCCATATAGGAGCAGTTGAATGGAATAGTTCAAGTCCTAAAATAGTCATTATTATTTTTACTCAATATATTTTTTGCCATGGGCATAATGTATAGTACTCAGGGCTTTTTTTCTCACAGAATGCTCAGAACAGAGTTCTGGCACCTTTTTTGGATGGAACCTTGTAGGGTAGGCAAGGCGGGTTGTATGACATGTGTGAATTCCGGCACCTTTTTCTTTTACAAAAAAAGCACTGAGAGTACTGATATTTATAACTAGAACCTGGGATAATAACTGTTACATATTTTAAGTACAAAGCCTATCTTTAAGAAATAATATTTAAATCAGTAATCAGAAAGTATGTTTATAATAAATAGAATGTTATTTAATTAGTAAAAATCCTAAATATTTTTTTGGGGGGAGCAGATATAAATAAAATCTACATTGTGAAAAAGATTATATACCTTCTCTGTCAATTGATATAGTGTAGTTACTTATCCATATAGATGTAAATATAGGAGTATATTGCAGCCACATTTACCACATTTATTATTTATTATAATTCTGACTTTGGTTTTCCACCCCAATAAATGATTTACATGTTAATAAAATCCTAGCATCTGGGAAACATTTTTTCAACCTATTGTGCAAAAATATATAGAAGCATGAATACTGTGCAAATAGTGAAAGTGAGAAATTTTAATAATGAATGACATCTGTTCTTAGATTGTTGTTTGTTTTCCTTTGTACCACTAAAAATAAATAATTAGCTGAATATAAATTTAAAAGAAAAAGAAAGAAAAAAGAAAAAAATCAGGTATATTCATTTAATATTCATTATTTCTGAGATGATATTTTTATAAAAAATTAAAAGTGAAACATTTTTCAATCTCTATCAGAAATTTACAACCATCTTTTATATTGAGAACAATCAGCAAATACTTCGCTTAGAGACAAAAACATCTGAAACAACATAATATATTAATAAAGATTATAAAAATATAGAAGACACAGTTATTTAGATTTGCGAATATGTTAGGAAGACTGACTCATACTAGACAGTTACGAAATCACTACTTTGCAAATTATTTCTATTTTATTACTCAAATTCTGACTTTTGGGAAGAAAAATAATCAAAATTATAAGGTTTGGAAATGGTGACTTGCTATCAAATTTTGCTCCCAAGTCTCAGTGTTAAGTTGCTGATATCTTTATATTTGTATATTACATATTTATACTTGCTTCTACTGAATTTCTAAGGCTGGACTTAATCATTTCATACCTTGCATATTTTAAATAAAAATCAGGTATTTATTTATTTAGTTGAGCCATATCTTACCTTTTGTGCAGAAGCCCAAGGCTGCATACATAGTGTTTCTTTCTATTTTTTCCTTCAACAATTCTGTGTGATAGATTGGAGTGAGAAAAGATGACTTACCCAAAATCATCCTATGGCTGAATCTACTAGAATCTTGCTTTCTTGGATCCTAGTCCACCAATTTGAATATTGTACAACAGATCTCAGCATGTTTCTGAATTTCATAAACTACTGAATGTCTTGTCTAGTGTTCAGTCATTGCTTTCACTTAAATTAACTATTAATATTTCAGTGTGGTTTGTCCACACTAAGTATAATTCTGTATGACTAGTTAAGGCAGAAAGAAAATTACAAAGCAGATTCATTTTTGTTTTTACCATGAATCCAATCTGAAATAATTTTATTTATTTATTAAATTTGTTTGCCACCCATCTCACCATGAGGCAACTCTGGGCAACTTTCAACTATCTTTAACCTCTCTCTCTCTCTCTCTCTCTCTCTCTCTCTCTCTCTCTCTGTGTGTGTGTGTGTGTGTGTGTGTGTGTGTGTGTGTGTGTGTACATAATCACAATAAAAATATAGATTATGACTAAAAGATGTGAATGATAGCAGAATGTACAGGGAGGGGAGGTTGGATCTGCTATTGGTCCATCAACCACCTCCAACATGACACTCCCCCACTGGGATCCCAAGCCAATTTGCTGAACCCTTATAGAAGGTCAGGAGGGTGGGAGTCTCATCTCAGTGGGCAATATGTTCCAAAGGTCAAGAGCCATTGCAGAAGTCTCTTCTTGACCCTGCCAGCCAGAATTTCCTGACAAATGAAGTTTGCAGCATAATTCCTCTGCCAGCATAGTGGAGTGGAACAGTTCTTCAAGTGCCCTGGACCCATGCCATGTGGTACTACAATGTGCTCTACATGGGTAGCCTCAAGCAGAGCACATTGTAGTAGTAGTCCAGACGTGAGATGACCAGGGCTTGAATGACTAACCACAGGGGCTCCTTATCCAGGAAAGACTGCAACTGGTCCACAAACCAAAATTCTGCAAAGTGAGTATAACCCCTAAGTTGTGGACCAAGTCTGTCTGGAGTAATGCCAACCCTTCCACAACTGAGGGTGTCAAAGACCCAAATACTGAAGCTCTATGTACCCATGCCAAGCTTCAGCTGAAGCCTATTGTCTCCATCCAGGCCTCCAAAACCTCCAGGCCTGGCAAGAGGGCAGCAATAGTATCACTTGGGTCTCCAGGAGTGGAAATATAAAGATGAGTATCATCAACATACTGATATCTCAACCCATAATGACCTCACATAGCAGCTTCATGTAGATGTTAAAATGGAATGGAGAGAATACCAAGTCTTGCAGCAAATTACAAAAGAGCAGCTGTGGGCTGGATCTCTCATTCCCTAATAACACCTGTTGGGACTTGCCTTGAAAACAGGAGCCAAACCAGCTTAAGTCTGTGCTACCAAGTTCCAGACCCCATAACTGGCCAAAAGGATACCAGGGTTGATAGTAACAAAGGCTACTGAAAAGTCAAAGACAGAAAGGATGGTTGCAATTCCTTCATCCTCTGTCACCAGAGTGTCCCTCCTATAGAACCAATGTTTCTATCCTATAACCAAGCCTGAATCCTGATTGAAAGCAATCCAGATAAGCCATTTCTTCCAGGACCCTTCTGAAGGTGCTAAGCAACCACATTTTCTACCACCTCCCCCCAAATTTTCCAGGCAGATGGGGACAAAAATGGCTTTTTAAGGAGGATTGACCTAGTGCATCCTTGAAAGGTCCAGGAACATTCTTTCCTGCAGTGAAGAATTTATCACTGCCAGAATCCACCTTCTAGTCACTGTCCAGGAGAGACAAGGATCTAGTCGACAGGTGGTTGCACTGATAGAGTCAAGGACCCTGTCTACTTCCTCAGGTCCAACAGGATCAAACTGTTCTCAGATAAAGAAGCAAGCAAAATCCTTTCCCAGATATCTCACCCACACCTGCACAATGTATGGGTTCCAACTGAATGAATTTGAATGATTTTGTCTATCAAACATTGAACAAATTCCTCTGCATGGCCCTATAGATGATCACCTAAGTCTCCTGACTCAGGAGGGACCAGGTGATTCAGAGAAGGACTGCTGGGTGACACTTTGAAGAGATAATAAGGGTGGAGAAATAATGCTGTTTTGTCACTTTTACTACTACAAGGTAGACCTTAATAGCAGCTCTAAATCATTCCAATCAGATTTAGTGGTATTCTAGGGATCTCTTAATCCTTTTAAGAACTCACAACTCCTTGAACCACAGGGTATATCAGGAGTGATGGGTCAAAAGAGGCCGTACAGGTACTAGTTTGTCCAGAGCCTCTGCACCATTAAATTCCAAGTCATTACCAAGGCCATGCAGCAAGATCCCCAGGGATATTCCCGTTCCCTCTTGAACCCATTCAGGTCCATCGGTCACCAAGGAAGAACAACTTTAATGGGAGGAGGTTGGCAGAAGAGAATCTCAAGGGTATCAGGCCATAATCTGACCATGATGGGGAATAATGTTAAATCTCCCACAAGAACATTGCCATTGCTCCAACAAGATCATATCTAGTATGTGACCTGTCAAGGTTCCAATAGATGAGACTAACAAGCTGCAATGGAAAATGGGGTGAACCTTCCCCAATAGTCACAGGAATTTTAACTAAACTGTGACAGGATTTATAATTCTGACTATAGGGAAAGAAACTGAAAAACCTACCAACCTTCCTGCTTGGTAATTTTACTCTTAGATGGAGAGGTAAACCTTCTCCCTCCACATTAAATGGCTTCTGGGGAGATTGCTTCTTATCAGCCTGTTCTTTATATGTTTTAGCAGCTTGGACTAAACCTTTTTATATTTGCCCAAACAGTTTGAAAGAGGTCACTCAATGATCCAGGGTTTGCGAGGCAGGGGGGTATTCGGGCATAAGGACAAACTCCCAACCAGTAGCTATTTTGAATGGAGTAAGTCCAGTGTACAGTGTTGTTGAACACCACCTCGGCGAAAGGCAGGAGGTCTACCCAATTAGTTTGTGGATAATTAACATAGCATCTGAGATATTGTTCCACCATTGTGTTCAAACTTTCAGCCAATTCATTCAAACTCAGATGAAAAGCAGATGAAAGCTCCTGGCTAGATCCAATTAGTTTTACAAACTCCTTCCAGAATTTTGTGATAAATTGAACCTCCATATGTGATATAATCCTTTTTTGGTGCTCCATGGAGGTGATAGATGTGTTTTAAAAATAACCTGTCTAGCTTTTGGACAGATGGGAGTCCCGAACAAGTGATGATATGAGCTTGCGTAGAAAAAAGGTGAATGACAGCTCAGATCACTGTGTTTCCTCTGCTTTTGGGTAATTCCACAATAAAGTCCATGGCTGTCTCCTCCCAGGGCTGGGATGGATCAGCCACTTGTTGCAATAGACCAGGAGGTTTTCCAGGGCACTTTTTCATAGCTGCCCAAGTAGCACAGCTTTGTACATAACTTTCAATGACTTTTTTCATGCCTGGCCACCAAAACTGTTGCTGTACCAAATGCAAAGCTTTTAGAAAGCCAAAATGACCAGCTTGTTTTGCATCATGACTACATTGGAGGGCGATATATTGTTTCTGAACAAGGGGTCTGTTTTAGTTCCTCTTTGAGTTTTTGTGTCAGTTGACTATCGGGCTCGTCATATTTTCTCTGTGTTTGACTTCTCATGGTTACTTGAGAGGATGACTGTGATAGGGGAATGATGGAATTAATAACTTCCTCCCGGTGGCTTTTGTATTGAGGCATTATAGACAGAGCATCTGCCAGGAAGTTTTTTCCTCCAGGGAGATTTTTGAGAGGGAAATTAAAATGGTTGAAATACTGTGCCCACCTAACTTGCTTAGGGGACAATTTTCTAGGGGTTTTTAGTGCCTTTATGTTTCTGTGATCAGTCCACACTTTGAAACACACTTTGCTCCCTTCCAGGAAATGGTGCCAAGTCAGCAAAGTCCATCTCACTGCAAAAGCCTCTTCCCAAACATCCCATCATCGCTCTGTATCTGAAAGTTTTCTTGAGGTGTAGGTGCAAGGCTGTAGGTCCCCCCTATTATTTTTCTGTAGGAGAACAGAACCCACAGCAACATCACTTGCATCAGCCTGGATGATGAATAGTTCCTCTGGGTCGGAGTGTTTAAGAACTGGTTCTGCTGCAAACAGTCTTTTTAATCGTTCAAAAGCTGCCTGGCATTCCATAGTCCATTGTAAAGACTTTTCTGGATTTTAATGGTTCAGTAATTAGCATAGTGATTTTCGCGAAAGAGGGGATGAACTGTTGATAGAAATTTGCGAACCCCCAAAAACTTTGAAGCTGCTTGCAGGTTCGTGGAGGCTGCCACTCTAGCACTGCTCTGACTTTAGCAGGGTCCATTTCCACTCCTTCACTAGAGATTTGGTAGCCTAGGTAATCAAGGCACATCTGATGAAACTCGTATTAGTGTAGATAAGGATATCATCAAGGTAACCCAAAACTCCCTTGTATAGGTGATCATGCAGCACCTGGTTTATCAGTTGCATAAACACAGAGTCCGAAATGCATTACCTTGAACTGAAAACTCCCAGGGGACAATTGAAGCCTCTCTTAAGTCCATCTTTGTGAAGATCTTTCCTTTAGCCAGGTGGGCTAGCATGTCTTTCATCAAAGGGAGGGGGTACACATTTTCTATTCTGACAGCATTTAACCCTTTAAAATCCATGCAGAGCCTCAAAGACCCATCTTTCTTTTCTTTGAATAGCACTAGGGGGGCCATGCATGATTTAGCGGGCTGAATAAAGTCTATGGCCAGATTTTTGTCAGTGTATTCTCTCAGTTCCTCCATCTCTTTAGGCATCATAGAATATATCTTGGCCTTTGGGAATTGGGCAACTGGTAGAATTTCAATTGCGTGGTCGGTGGTTTGGTGAAGAGGAAGTGTGTCACATTCCTTCTCACTAAAGACCCCCACCAAATCACAATATTCTCTGGGAACAAATTGGATCCCTGGTATTCATTCCACGGCAGCCTTTAATGTCTCAAGGGATTCCCCCTGGCTCTCAACAGAAGTAGCCCTCTTTTTTTCACTAAGGTTGGTGGGTGGGAGGGGTCCTGTCACTAATCTCAGAGTTGTCACACTTTTCACCCTAAATATTTGGTCACCACTTATCAAGCCACACCAAGTCTAAAATCACAGTCTCTTTCATCTTAGGGATCACCACAAAGTGGATGATCTCTCAATGCTGTCCCATTTCCAAATGCAATGGCTCAGTTAGGTGTGTTGCAGGAGAACCTCTTTTAAGGGACCCATCTGCCTGTTCAAAGTTCATGGCTAGGGGCAACAGTTTGGGGTGAATCCACATTTTAAGTACTGTGTGGAGATTGATCAGGCATCTGGTGCAACCTGAGTCTATTAAAGCATTTAAGTCTGTTTGGGCCCCTGTCTTTGGCAATATAATTTTGGTGGGAATAGCAAAAGGTGGAATGGGTTGACTTACCATCGGATCATCTTCACCATCCTCATTGTAACATGCCAGTATGGGCAGGTGCTCAAGTGGTGCTCTTGCTTCTCCCTGGGATGGAGAGGAGATCTGAACAGCTTGCTCCTGCTTGGCCAGTTAGACTTCTCTTGTCCTGCTCATGGTGGTGGTTTTTTTGCTTTAGTGGTCAGAGCCAGTGTGACCTTTACTTGGGGGACTAAGTGAAGAGCTAAGCACTTGGCAGCAGGATGACCCTGCTGTCCACATCTGAAGCATTTGATAGAAATCCCAGAGGGTGCCCAAGGAGCATCAGCTGTCAATGTGGCATGGGGTCACCATCCAAACAGGCACTTCTCCGGTCCTCATCTCAGTTTTGGCTCAGTGGTAGCTGGTTTCTTGACATGATCCAATTTGATGTCTAAGGTTATTGTCATGCTGTACCATTCTCAGAGCTGATTCAGAATCCCTTAGTATATGCATGCTTGGAGTAGGTCACAGTCCAGCCCTTGCTTGAAATAGTGGATCAGCAACTTCTCTAGCCACTGACCCAGGTGACCTACAACCCTCCAGAACTCCCAAACATATTCCTTTGTTGGGTGACCTCTCTGCTTCAAGGGGTGGATTTCCTTTTCTGCCTACAGGGCTTGGGATTCATCCTCAAATCTTGCGTTCAACTGCTTCATGAATAAGTTCACATCCAGAAATTCTAGAACTCCCTCATCATGAAAGTTGGTCACCCACTCCGCCAGCTCCCCTTCCAAGTTGGCTGTCACCGCATTAACCATCATGGCATCATCAGGGTAGACATAAGCATAGTGATAAAAGTGGGTCCATACTTGGTTTAGGAAGAAAGGCAACTTCTCAGGGTCTCCATTGAATGAGGGCTTGATGTGGGGTGGCTACAGATGTTGCAGGGCCAGGTACACTGGTCACTGAGCAGCTTGCTAATCTTGGGGATGTGGCCAT